>CM026897.1:35970503-36053612 GCA_015227895.2 Colaptes auratus
CCCGCGGGAGGGAAGGAGGGAGGGATGAATGGACGGACGGTCGGCGCTATGGGCTTGCCTGCCACCGGCATGACTGTCCGCGGGGCTCTTGCCCTTGGGAAAGGCGGCTGCGCCGCCACCGAGGGGCGCGCTCGCCCCCGTAGCCTGAGGCTGGGTGCGTTCCGGGCGAGGGGCCTGCCGCCGCTGCTGTGCTTGGCCGGGATTACGCAGTGGGGCCTGGCGGGTCGGCAAGGCCCTCGGCTTTTCCCCACAGGGAGCTGCCTCGATGCGGACCCTCGAGCAGGGCTGATGCCCATTCTGAAGGCGCTGTGCGGTCTCCGGCGCCGCCTGGTCCCAGTCATAACTGGTAGCAGTTCCTAGGAATTAATTAGGGCAGTGCAGTCCGACTAAAAGCAAATGCGCATTTGCTTTTCAGACCGGCTTCTGTACCCCAAGCCGCTTAGAACAACTTTTAAAGTGTTGTATTACACTTCCTTACACATAGTGACTGCATTCCCCCCCCCCCCCCCCCCATCTTTTTTTGTAGGCTTACGCCAAATTTTCTGGTGCTCCCCTTACAGTGAATACTATAGATAACTCTTGGAGGGCTCCAAAAGGTACCATCTTTGTAGTTTTTATTCTTTTAATTACAGTCACGTTTTAAATGTGGGTTTCCGGTTCTGCAGTGTTTCTGAGTCTGCTGTGCTTTCGTGTTCATGACTAAGTTCCTCCAATGAAAGCTCTCTGCTTTCACCATACAACAATAAATGACTTCACAGGATTGAATATGATGAATTTGTGGAAATAAAATAATAGAAAACAAAGTGCCTCAAAGGACACTTGATTAGAATGTGTTTAGGTGAAGCAGTGGGCAGGCAACAAAGCTGTGGGGTCAAGTGTGTGCATGTATTGATTTAGAGAAGGATGAGAAACTCAGTAAGTTTCATGTATTATGCTTTTATTACAGCTCTGGACACAGGGGGATCTTTCCCAAAGGCCTGTGTAACAACAGATATTTCAGTACATGCTTATATGCAAAAAGTTATCTATCTAAAATGACAGAGGTATGTTGATATTTCACAGAAAATCCAGCTGCTTGCTACCTATACAAAGGTTATCTATCTAAGAATGACAGAAGTATTTCACAGAAAAGCCAGGTTCCTCTTCAAAGTCCATCTGCCCCCTCCTGTATTCCAGCCAACCATAATAAGGGGTGTTCTTCATCAGTTTTGTCATTTCATTAAGTTGGGTATCTCCTTATCAACTCTGTTACTCTGTTGTCTTGTTAAACTCAGTAATTATTTTTAAAGAATTTTCCACTCATCAAGGATTTTCTACTTATCAGTTCCCCCCTTTCTTACATCCAATGGTATATTCTTATACTTTATTTTCTTAAAATAATTTCCTGTTTCCAGCTCATGCCTAAGGTTATCATTTTTATACTTCTGGTATGATTCCACACCACTTTTTCTAGTACACATAACTATCTTAATCAAAACTAATATTAATACTATTAATATGATAATCATTACAATTCCTACCAACAACTGTTTAAGCCAGAAAATGTTGAGCATCCATGAGGTTAATTCTTCCCAGAGGTTTGAAAATCCATATGATGTATCATGCTTGCTCACCGCATGTAGTACTTGCTCTTGTTCCCATATTTTTTGTACATCAGTTTTAATTTGTCCTGACTTACCCATGTAAGTGCAACAAGTGGTGTTAATCAAGGCACACACCCCACCCATTTCTGCTGTAATAATATCCAAAGCCAGATTCTGTACTGTGTCAGCTACTGACCAATGATTTCTGAATCACCTTTCTCATGCTGACAATTTTGAAAACCACTATCAGATGTAGTCACCCAGACTAGTGGCCCCCAAGTCTGACAGATTAGTTTGCAAAGCCAATTCATGACTAACACTTAAGTATATATTTCCTTCTCATCCCTCAATAGTATTAACCAACAAACAGGCCACAATTATTGATACAGCTTGAGCTTTAGGGGTCCTTGGGATTCGCATTTCCATTCTCCCGCTGAAGTCTTCTTTACTCGGGTGTGGTGGATACAGGCAGCTTGTTCCTTGGTTTTTAATGGCTATGAAGGATGTCAGTAACACCTGATATGGTCCTGTCCACTTGGGCTCCAGAGGGTTCTCTGAAAGAGGTCTGACATAGACTCCAGGTTCCACATCATGGACTGGTCTGTCTAACTCTCTCACATGGGTTCCAATCGCCTGTTTGTTCACAGTACTCAGGTTCTTATAAATCTGCTGAACATACTTGTTCAACGTTTCCTGTCTGAATTGCCCTGTTTCGGAAGGGTCCATAGTTCTACTACATAAAGTCTTTCAAATGGGCTCAAACCTTCCTTTGTCCTTTACTTAGTTCAAATTTGCAGCAGGGCAATTGGTAAGGCTTGTGGCCAAGGAAGGTTTGCTTCCTGTCCGATTTTTGATTAAGTGGTTCATTTTCCCCACTTGCCCACTTGAATGTGGATTATAGGGGGTGTGGAGTTTCCAGTCAATCTGTAAGATTTTACTTACTTGTTGTACCACCTTGGCCACAAAATGAGGTCCTCTGTCTTAGGAAATTGCAGCAGGTACCCCAAAATGAGGTATTGTCTCTTGTAACACTGTTTTAGTAACCTCTGGTGGTTGGTTTGTGTGACAGGGAAATGGTTCTGGCCAACCAGAGAAGGTGTCAGAGAGTACCAACAGGTACCTGTATCCCCCCTTTCTTGGGAGCTCAGTAAAATCGATTTGCCATTGTTGTCCTGGATAATTTCCTTTGCTAATCTGTCCTAACCTAAATCCTCTCGTTACCTTGGGCTTAGCCTTAAGACACACCTCACATTGTCAGGTTGCCTGTTCTACTGTGGTGTATGACTTTTGTGCTATACACTCCCGAACCAATTTTCCATACATGGCTTCTGTTCCCCAATGAGTCTTTGCATGTTCCATCTGAAAAAAGTCCAAAGAAGGTTAGTAGGTATGATTAACTTCCCATCCAGTGTCCTGGCCCAGCCCTTTCCTGTCCTAATCCCTAAGAAGTCTTTGAGTAATTTCTGATCCTCTGTGCTATACACAGGTTCTGGCTCTTTTTGCTCAATTGACAGTTTGCCATCTGGGATCAAAACAAACTCTGCCACCTTCCCTCCCTGGCCACCCTTTTAGCTGTTTCATCTGCCAGTCGATTGCCTCTTTCTTGACTGGTATTCCCTTTTTGGTGTGCTTTGCAGTGCATTATGGCTACCTTACTTGGCTTTTGCACTGCTTCCAGCAGCATCAGTATTTCTTCTGCATGTTTAATACCTTTTCCTTGAGATGAAAACAATCCTTTTCCTTTCCAAATGGCTCCATGGGGATGTACCACCCCAAAGGCATACTTGGAGTCAGTCCATATATTTGCATTTTCCTCGGGAAAGCATAAGGGCTCTGGTTAGTTCTATTATCTCTGCCTTTTGAGTGGAGGTGTTACTTGGTAGGGCTTCTGCCTTGATTACCTCTTCTCCTATAGTTATAGCATACCCAGCCTTTTCTCCCTGGATCACAAAACTGCTTCCATTGGTGTACCAGTTGTGGTCTGCCTTTGCCAGGGGTTCTTCCTTCAGGTCAGGTCTGCTGGAGTAAGTAGCCTCAATTGTTTCCAAACAATCGTGGATAACTGGTTCTCCCTTACCTCCCTGGAGAAAAGTAGTGGAGACAACCAGTGTTCCCCCTTGGATTTTAGAGCAGCAGAGACAGTATGTGATACTAGGACTTGGATCTTCTTCATAGAGGGGTTTAACAAACAGGCCATAATTATAAATCCACAACTGGCACCATCCTGTCATTCTCCAAAAGGTTCGAAGTGCCTTTACTGTGTTTGGAAGTGGAATAGAACATACAGTCTCCTTTCTTTCAGGGCCCAGTACTTGCTGTGCTGCAGTCAACTCATATCCCAAGTAGGTTACTTGCTGCTATACCATTTGGGCCTTCTGTGGGGAAATTTGGTACCCATTGAGTCCCAGAAAATTCAGCATACTCACAGTCCATCTTTCACATTCTGCTCTGGTTTGGGTGGCCAGGAGGATGTCATCTACATGCTGTAGCAGAACTCTGTTGCCTTCTGGCTTGTCCCACTTTGCTAATTATTTTGCAAGTTGGTTTCCAAAGATAGTGGGGCTGTTCTTAAATCCTTGGGGCAAGACTCTCAAGTTAATTGACATTTTTGGTTAGTTTCTGGGTTATTCCATTCAAAGGCAAACAATAGCTGGCTCTCAGGGGGCAGGGGTAAGCAGAAAAAGGCATCTTTTAGATCCAACCATTCTAATTCTGTTCTTTATTGGGTCAAGAGGGTATATGGGTTTGCCACCACTGGATGCGTATCCTTTGTTATTCTATTTATGGGCCCTAGGTCCTGCACTAACCAATACCCTCCAGCTGGTTTCCTTACAGGTAAAATCGGGGTGTTATAAGCTGATTCACACTCTGTTAGTAGCCCATACTTTAGGAATTTTTCTACAATAGGCAAAACTCCTTCCCTATATTTTTCCATAAGGGATACTGTTTTAACCCAACTGGTTGAGCTCCGGGCTTAAGGTCACAGGTAGGACATTTTTGGCCCTTCCAGGCTGCTCAGTGTCCCAAACCCCAGGATATACTTGATCCTTTATGCTTTCTCTTATTTTGTTTTTCTCTTGTTGAGGGCTCATTAATGCAAGACTTAAGACCTCAATTAACTCTTCCTTCCTTATTCTAAATTCTACCTTCCCCTTATTAAATTTGATTTCAGCTCCCAATGCTTCTAGCAAGTCACTTCCTAGTAATGACTTTGGGGCATTTGATATATATAAAAACTTATGTAAGCCCCAGGTTTTACCATATTTATATTTAAGAGGTTTAAAAAATATGCCTTCTCAGTTTGACCTGTAGCCATTACCACAGAGACATAGCTCTTTGATGAACTCTTGTGTTTTACCTGCACCCTGAGACAATCCCTCCTCCTCTGGTGCTCCCGCCTCCCTGCTGCTAGGAAGCCCTCCTGGAGGGCCTGCAATTTCCTCATTAGTATACAACCCAAGTAGGGTATGTCTTGGGATTTCACTACTTTGTCTTCCCCCCATTTTACACAATACAACACAGAACCACCTTTTTACAACACACCGAACACTCAACAAATACAATTACAACAGTAACAGCTGTCCTAAACACACAATTATTGGCCACGCTCCCATTCACAATTTTCGCTTTGTCCATCTCTGGCCATGCTCTTCGCAGAGAAATGGAACCACAGATCGGCACTCCCACTCGCTTCATAGCACACACACTCAGCCACACATTCAAAACATAAACAATGTTTCTAATACTTTAAGTTCTTTAGGAACCCCCCTGGCCCCTCACAGACTTAAAATATAAACAATGCCTATGATTCCCTTTGGGACCCCCTTGGTCCCACACTATAAAGGTTGCTTATAGTTCCCTCCAGGACCCCCCTGGTCCCGACTCCAGAGCCCTTTTACATAGAATAGAATAGAATAGAATAGACCAGACCAGGTTGGAAGAGACCTTCAAAGATCATCATGGCCAACCTACCAACCAATCCAACCCACCTAAACAACTAAACCATGGCACCAAGCACCCCATCAAGTCTCCTCCTGAACACCTCCAATGAAGGTGACTCCACCATCTCCTGGGCAACCCATTCCAATGGCCAGTCACTCTCTCTGTATAGAAGTTCTTCCTAAGCTCCAGCCTAAACCTGCCCTGGTGCAGCCTGAGACTGTGTTCTCTTGTTCTGGTAGTGGCTGCCTGGGAGAAGAGACCAACCTCTGCCTGTCACCAACCTCCCTTCAGGTAGTTGTAGAGAGCAATAATGTCACCCTTGAGTCTCCTCTTCTCCAGGATAAGCAACCCCAGCTCCCTCAGTCTCTCCTCATAGGGCTTGTGTTCCAAAACCCTCACCAACTTTCTTGCCCTTCTCTGGACACGTTCCAGCAAGTCAACATCCTTCCTAAACTGAGGGGCCCAGAACTGGACACAGGACTCAAGGTGTGGCCTAACCAGTGCAGTGTAGAGGGGCAGAATGACCTCCCTGCTCCTGCTGGCCACACTGTTCCTGATGCAGGCCAGGATGCCATTGGCCTTCTTGGCTGCCTGGGCACACTGCAGGCTTATGTTCAGCGTGCCATTGACCAGTCCCTCTCTGCCTGGTTGCTCTCCAGCCACTCTGACCCCAGCCTGTAGCACTGCATGGGGTTGCTGTGGCCAATGTGCAGAACCCGGCACTTGGATGTGTTCAATCTCATGCCCTTGGATTCTGCCCATCTGTCCAGCCCTGTCGAGGTCCCTCTGCAAAGCCTCTCTTCCTTCCAGCAGATCAACTCCTGCCCCCAGCTTGGTGTCGTCTGCAAATTTACTGATGATGGACTCAGTGCCCTCATCCAGATCATCAATAAAGATGTTGAAGAGCATGGGGCTCAGCACTGATCCTTGGGGCACACCACTAGTGACTGGCTGCCAGCTGGATGTAGCACCATTCACCACTACTCTCTGGGCTCGGCCCTCCAGCCAGTTCCTAACCCAACGCAGTGTGCTCCTGTCCAAGCCATGGGCTGCCACCTTGGCCAGGAGTTTGCTGTGGGGGACAGCGTCAAAGGCCTTGCAGAGGTCCAGGTAGACTACATCCACAGGCCTCCCCACATCCACCAGGAGGGTCACCTGATCCTAGAAGGAGATCAGGTTGGTCAGGCAGGACCTGCCCTTCCTAAATCCATGCTGGCTGGGCCTGATCCCTTGGCCATCCTGTAAGTGCTGTGTGATCGCACTCAAGATGACCAGTTCCATAATCTTGCCTGGCACTGAGGTCAGGCTGACAGGCTATAATTCCCTGGCTCATCCAGGAGAGTGGCTTGGCCAGCTCATCTGCCAGCTCTCTCAGCACCCTAGGATGGATCCCATCTGGTCCCAAGCTGCTGAGGAGATCTCTAACTTCCCCCTCCACCTGGAACAGAGGGAAACTATGCTGCTCCCTGGTTCCTTCTGCCAGCTCTGCTGGCCAGCTGTCCGGAAGACATTCTGTCCTGCTAGTAAAAATTGAGGCAAAGATGGTGTTAAGTACCTCTGCCTTTTCCTCATTCTTTGTTACAATGTTCCCCTCTGTGCCCACCAAGGAGTGGAGGTTGTCCTTGCCCTTCCTCTTGCTATTAATATATTTATAGAAGGACTTTTTGTTGTCCTTCACAGCAGAGGCCAGTCTGAGCTCCAAATGTGCTTTTGCTTCCCTAATTTTCTTCCTACATGATCTAGCAACATCCTTAAATGTTCCATGGGTTTCCTCACCTTTCTTCCAAAGATGATACACCCTCTTTTTTTCCCTGAGTTCTATTAGAAGTTCATTACCCATCCAGGCTGGCCGTCTGCCCTAGAGAGCAATAACATCACCCCTGAGTCTCCTCTTCTCCAGGCTAAGCAACCCCAGCTCCCTCAGCCTCTGACAGGCTTTGAGAGGTATTATGCTTTATGATGCTTACAGCACTGGACCCAGCACCTTTCCCCAAGGCCTGTGTAACAACAGAGATTTCAGTACAGGTTTGCATGCAAAAAGTTACCTATCTAAAATGACAGAGGTATGTTGATACTTCACAGAAAATCCAGGTGCTTGCTATTTATACAAAGGTTATCTACCTAAGCATAAAGGAAATCTGTGGTTATGGAAAAGTTCATAGTTATATTGTAGCATCCTGGACAGTGATTATAGCAAGGTTAGAGAAACAAGTGGTTAAAAGGGATTTGAAGGGGAATGGCATATAAAAATTGGAGAAGAAAGAAAGAGGCCCAGAAGTGAATGAGTTGAGAGGATGGTTTGGCTCAGCTGGAATTTTTTGTTTGAAGTTTAACATCTGAAACCCAGACAAGTAGCCTGCTTTGGAAGTACCAGATACCTGGCATAAGACGTTGACTTCACTCTGATTGGATGTGGGCTTTTTTCTAGTGCATTGTTATTACTGAAGGACACAATACCCTAAATGTATTTGTGACCTTAGTGTAACTTTCTTGCTATGTAAAGCTTAGTTTATGTATTAGGAAATATCACAGTATGCTGCAGAGAAGAGGAAAGTAGATGAAATGACTGATTGTTTCCTAGTTAGAAGTCAGCCATGTAAACTGTTCATTACTATTTAATGCCTTCTAGGAGAGGTACCAGTTCTGATATCAGAAGACACTGTTATTTCTCAGCCAGCAAAAATACTAAACTTCTTAAGAAAGCAGGTGGGTGTCTTTCAAAAGATTTGTTTTCTCTGCCTTGTAGTGACTCTACCTGTACCCTGTATACATTGATACAGGCTTCTGAAAATCTGGAACTCAGTTTGGACCCAGTGCTTTCCTGTTTCTCATACATGCATGACAATTACAAAATGGTGCATTACGGATTACAGATTGGTATTTGAGAGTTTGTTAATTATGTGAAAGATTTAAAAATAGGCACAAGAAATCCATTTATTGAAAAGGACAACAAACTGGCCTTAACTAAGCAGTTTCTCTCTGCGCACTATGCTCTTAATTGAAATACTTCTAACGTCATTATGGTTTCGCAGACCTAGGATATTGCAATTTGGGAAGTGTAATTTTAATGGCTTAAATGAGCAATGTTCTCCCAGTGCTTTTTTGTGCTTTAAGAATAATACATGCAGCATTGTTTTTAATCCACATGGTTTTTCTTTAGCTTGTACCTTAAAAACAGCTGCATGCATTTCTTAATACACATCGCAGTATTGCATAGTGAACTCTTGTTTGTCTTTTGCAGATCTCTGTTTTATTCACAAAGAATAAAACTATATATACATACTTTTCTCAAAGTATGAAGATGTCTAATGAAGCAGTGTCATATTCTTATTTCTAACATGGTCCTCCACTCCACTACTATGACTTTAGAATAGAGTTTCAGTTCCTGTTTAGTCAAGAAAATTATTTGATGAATGCCATGTTAATGAAACTTGAAATCTTCATGGAGAGAAAAATGGAATCTTAAAGCTCTGCATTTGAGATGAGATTTTAGACAGTTGTTTTAAACTCTAAAGTACCATAGCCATTGAATGCCAAAGATGCCTTAATGTTGGGGGAAAAAAGCCCTCTTTGAGTTAAACAACAATGCACTACTCTTTTTTTTTTTTTTTTTTTTTTCTCAGATACCTGGGGGTCAGCACTGACCCTTTGGTTATATATTAATGCAGTGAATCTGCTCTCCCCAAAAAACTTAGCAACGTTTCTAATGTACCTTAAGAGGATCCCGTGTCAGAACTAAAAGCTCAGACAGCTGTAACTGCATGCATTTGGCCTCTTCTATTGTTAGCATCCAATTGCCAAACTTTCATAATGGTAATTAAAAGCAAAAGATGGGAATCCTTGCCTTTTTTTATGCTTACACCAGCTCAAGTGCCAGTTGTTTTGTCAAAAATAAATACAACGACTTGCCAGAGGTTTGCTGCATCCCTAAATCCTGAAAAAATGCCTATCACTGGACAGTTTCTTAGAAAGCAAAGGGAAGAGGTCATAAGAGTTACTCCAGGCATAGGAGGCCCCCCAAACCCCAAGAGTGGGAAACTGGGAAAGTGAGATGCAAGGTTGTTTGGCATAGCCCTCCCACAGAAGTAAAGAAATTATAGTGGCTTTCTGTCCTGAAAAATGTTACATTTACTGACTTGATAGTTGTTAAGTTTGAAGCAATTTTGGGTTGCTTTGATGATCTTTTGGAAAGTTCTGTGTAGCACTGCTGTTAATACAGTGTGTTGGTGGGTTTTGTGGTTTGTTTGTTTGATTTTTGTGGTTTTTTTTTTATTTGTAGAAATATAATGCTGATTATGAATTGTCTGCAAAACAAGGAGCTGATACACTGGCATATATTGCACTACTTGAAGAGAAACTCTTTCCTGCTTTGGTAAGTATGGAGAAATACTTTATAATGCTCAGAAGTTTTGGAAGTGAACACTAGAAGAGGCATCCAATGTGAGAGACTAAACTAAAGTCTCTCAGACATAGTTCTGTCTGAAAAGCATTTTCTTTTTCAGTCCAATTTTGGAAATACTGCCTAGTAACTTCTGAAAAGGAAAGAAGTGTGTGTTTGTGGGGTGTGAAATAATAAGGAATTTGTAAAATGCCTTTTATAAGGGTGCCTATGAATGCTTTATTCTTTTATGTGCTTTTCAGGAAACAATATCCTGAAAACAGCTTTTTGTGGCCGCTTTTTGTTTCATTCTTTTGTCTGCTGTGGGTTGCACAGCCATGCAAGCCTTTTGAATGATCAGTTAGAACTTTTGAGATATTAAAATACCATCACTAGTTTCTTTTTTCAATTCTAAGTAGCACATGACTGTACCAATTTAGTGTACATATATTAGAGCTATAAAAATCCCCTGACATCGTACCTCTTGAATAACTTGGGCTTCAGTATGTACAGCAAAAAAAGGCTCTGGCCAGCTGGTACCATAATCTGGCCTCTTCAGCTGCCCCACAAGGTTTCAAATTTGTGATTTCATAATGTCTTGTGTTTAAGATTTATATAAAGTTGCAGGGGAAAAAATGTAGAAAGTTCAAGTCTGATGCTGCACATCTGCAACTTTTTTGAAATGTGTTTTCTGTGTATAGTGTGTATGTGTATAAGTGTGTGTGTACATATATATATATGTGCACAAACAGGATTGTGTAAGTAATTTTATGTGTGTATTGGTCTAAGTAATATCTTTGTTGTCTTTCTTTAAAATGGAAGGTAGCTGTTTGCTTAGTTCCATATTCATACAGTCAAGTAGAGCCTGATTTGCTTAAATTACAGTAGTTCCTGGTGTTTCTGCTTCTCTAATAGATCTCAGACATTAAAGTTTTAAGAAGATAGCTACTGTTCTTACTCAAATGCCAGTCATATTTTTCTTTGTATTGCTACAGCTGCACACTTTCTGGGTTGAGGCTGAAAATTACTGTAGTGTGACAAAGCCATGGTTTGCATCAAGGATTGCCTTTCCGCTGAGTTTGTATCTGCCTGGAAAGATGTCCAGAGAAGCACTGAAGAGGATATTGCTGACTAGGGGTGGACCTCCACTCTACAGTCTCACTGAGGTGGAAGCACAGGTATGTGTTGCATAGTAAAGAGTGTATGAGTTGATACTCTGAAAGACAGGAGCTTAAACAGTCTAGCATTGTGTCAAACAAGGAGCAGTGCTCTGCATACTAGCCTTGCTGTGCCTAGGGCTCTTAGACAGTCTTGTGTCTCATCAGATATACAGGGATGCCAAGGAGTGCCTAAATCTCCTGTCGAAGAGATTGGGAACATCTCAGTTTTTCTTTGGAGATACGTGAGTGTAATTTATTTTTGTTGTTGACTTGTTTTTTTCTTTTAATGACTAATAAAACCGGTACCACGTGACACTGTGAACACTGAAACTTTTTCTTAAATTTTATGGACTATTTAAACTGCTACATGGTAGTTTTGTCTCACACCCTGCCTTTCAGATTAATCTGAATGAGCACAAACAGGGCACAATGAGATATTTGGAGTAAGGCAACGTCGTGCCTTCCTTATCCTGTATTTTTACATGGACATAGATGCTTCCTAGAGCTGCTAAGAAAATGTGTTTTACCTAATTAGTTAATGTAGCATCAGAGAATGCTTTTCAAGCCATTGAATGTCACTTCCTGTGCATGTATGTATAAATAGTGCTATAAGCGTCAGATGTTACAGCTACCTACCTGGGGAAAGAGTGTAGGTCTGAGAACACCCCTCCTGATAAGGTATGTGCAGAGAGCAGGAAGTAGATACTGTGCACAAAGTAGCACCAACAGGTCAGACCACTTAATGAGAGACAATGCTAGCACCCTGGCATACAAGTTGGCTTTTGTGACAGCACATCTGAATTCTAACGATGATGTTACTGTTCCAGCTTGCCGGCATATCTCTAGTTGAGAGCCTCTGGAATCGGTAGATAGTCTGTACAAAGTATTTACCAGATCAGAGTGCCAGAAGAGCTGACTATGTTCCATCCTGAGTTATGTTTAACATACACAGAAAATGGTGCATTGTAGGTGTTGTGATGCCTTACCTCAGACACTGGGGTGTTTTTTTGTTTTGTTTGTCCCTCTTTTCAGGCCTACCACCTTGGATGCCTTCGTGTTTGGTTTCCTTGCACCCATTTATAAAGTGTGCTTTCCTAGAGTACAGTTACAAGAGCATTTGAAACAGCTTCCCAATCTGTGTCGATTCTGTGATGATATTTTAACTTGCTACTTCAGGTTAACTGTTGCAGGTAAGATGCGTTTCTTTTCCTCTTTTTTATCTTGCATAGTCTTGTTTAGATTAGGACTCCAGGATTCCATCTGTGATTTGAGGCACAATTAGATTTGGTGTAGATCATGCTATTGCTTCTTGGGGGAAAATCAGGTAAAGAAACTTCCGAAGTTGTGCAGAAAGGATTGTAAATTTAAAGCAAGCATTAATAATCAGTTTAGACTCTATGAAGCATTGACAAAATGCACCTGCATCTGTGCTGTGGCTCATGCTTAGTACTTCTGTTATTCCCACATGGAATGGCTCTTCTGCTTAAATCGTTCTTAGGATAAAAGAGCTGCATGAACTTTCTCGCCAACATAGGTTTATTTTTTTACAGGTTTAAAAGCTTTTGTAAATTACCTTTTCACTCTTCATCTTTCTACCTTCACTCTCCAGGCCATTCTACATCTGGACAGGATACAGCAGATGCTAATCTGCAGAAACTCACACAGCTTGTAAATAAGGAATCCAACTTGATTGAAAAGGTCACTTTTGCTTCAGTTTCTAGATTTCCTGCTTTGTTGTGGTTGGTTATTCACAGATATTCTTGCATGGAGATTTTAATTGCTTATTTTCTAGTGAGTTTATATTGAGGGGCAGGAAGAATTCTGTCTAATTTGAAAGGAGTAATGAATGAGGTCTCTTAGATATTATTACAATCAAAAGAGCATTGTCTTCCAAGTGTCCACTCTAAAAATAGTACATTCCAGCAAAGGAGGAGGTGGATGAGTTGATCAAAACTCAGAAGCTGTTCCATAAGTTAAGACTGATCACAAGCTCTCCTTTCTCCCATCTGAGCACTACAGTCACTAACTTATAGTCACTTTTCTGCTTGTTCTACACCTAGGTTTTGCTTCTTTATATTCTTTGGTTCTAAGGCTGTCACTCAGCACCTGTCAAAAGCTATACAACTTAAATGAAGAATACTTGTGAACAATTAGTCTACTGATGCAGACATAACACTTGAACTAGTGAGCTAGAAGACATTTCTTCCTGAAAAAAATCAGTGTATGAAATGGATCATTAATTGTGAGAAGCTTCTGTAGCACTAGTTATTGACTGTATCTCTTCTTTGTGGTATTGAAGTGCAGCTGTGCAAGTTTTAGAGTGGTTTACACAGACATTTGTCAGACATGATTTAGGTGAAGCTGATCCAACCTCAAGGAAGTGGAATGGACTAGACAACCTGGTATTTCCTGTGTGTGCTGTTCTGTGATTGTGTTTATTCTGCAGCAGCTAGACTCTTTGATACCACATTATGCATAGGAAATTGGATGATTCCCTGTGAGAATGTAAAATCTTTGTATTCAGAGATTAATTTAAACCTGTCTTTGAAAAGGTGGTATCACAACTTCTTTATTAAATGCTTCTTGAAGTATGTAACTGATCTAAACTTACCCAGCACCTCCAGAGCAGTTCAAATTTGAAAAAGGATTTGTTTTTGCAGGGTACTTAATGTGCAGAAACATCCACTGATGTTAGCAGTTTTGCTTTTGATCTGCTTGCTATCAGCATCTGGCTATTTTACAAAACTGAAACTTTGATCATTTAGAAGAAGGTAGCAATGTTGCTTTCTTCAGTAATCTTGATGAAACTGAGACAGAAGCACACCTGTTTGCCCTGGGTTTGATACAACAGATGTAATGGATACCAGTTCTAACACAAGCACATATTTTATGAGTGGGAAGGAACAAGTCCGTTAGTTTTGACTGGGCCTGAAATAACGGGGTGAAAAATACCCCAAACCAGCATTAATGATGGCACCCCTGACAAATAGACTAATTTGTATAGTCTGTATACTACTGTTTGCCAGATTCGGCTCTCATTATTTCTCTGCAGATGGATGACAACCTTCGCAAGAGTCCCCAGCATCCCCCTCGAAAGCTAACGACACTCAAGCTTGCTGCTGGTGGAGAAGAAATAACTCCGCCGAATCGTTTGTCGCCTTGACAGCTTTTGTTGCCCATACACATGTGTTTGCCTTCAACTCTTATGAGCACCAGAGTGTATTTTTTCACATGAATGTTGTTTTGCAAGAAAAGACTCTGCTAATGGTTATAAGTAGGGAAGAAATACAGTTTTACAATCTCTTACCTACCAGTGCTTTTAAGACATTATGTAGTTCAGGATGATCACACACTAAGCTGAGGCAAAAATTAACACAAAGCTTATTTCTGCAGATGTTAAAGTGATTTTGTACAGCATATTTTTGCGTTTAGCCTAGCAGAAATGTTGACCAAAATTTAAAATTCCCCTTATGGAATGTTCAACATTATTTTGTAGCTTTTGATTTTACTGTAATCATGTTACTAAGTGTGAGCGGGTGTACTCTTGTATCTCTCTGAAAATTAGGAAGTCCAGTTGTAAAATCAGTGAAAGGGCTGGGGAAGCAAATGAGATGTTGCTCTTCATGGTAATTGAGAAGTGAAAATCAATAAGAAGTTAAATATTTTTTATTGTACTTTCATGAATGTTTTGGGGTCTTGGATTTTGAGGTTGGTTGTATTTTTGAAAAGGTTGTCCTGTTGTACTTTCAAGGGGATTGCTGAAAAGCATTACTGACATTTCACATGTACTTGGTATTATTAGTCCTGTGTGAAACAGGCGTAACCTGCACATAGGGTGATACCACATGCTGCAATACTGTTAAGTTCAAATCAGAGGACTGACTGGTAGTAAGACGGAGAAGCTTGATGAGAGACTTGACTTGCAAACATTCAGCTCTGTGTTGAAAGTTACTGGTTAAGGCTTTATGAGAATGTAGGCTTTTCAGTTTGTCAGATGCCTTTAATTAGTTTTGTCTTTTTTTTTTTATAAGCACTACAGTTCATTCCAAAACTAAAAAGCATCCAAATTTTTATTGTTTGACAGTCCGGTTTAGAGTTCTTTTATCTCTGCAAATGTATTACATTGCAGTGCATATTTCTTCTGTATTATTAAGGGACTTCTATCTCATTACATTTTCTCTTAGCATTTTTCCATGGCAGTTCTAGAGACCCAAGCAATTCTGTTACAATAGAGATGCTGTAATTTTCTGTTGGCAACATACTGGCAGATGCTTCATGAATGGCTGTAAAGAGAATTAGTAAAGAGATTGCCAAAGTCCCTTCCAACATCCGTGATTCTGTGAGCACTTTGGATACAGAGTTCCAGTAGCTATATGCATGGATGACTGTTCTGCTGTTTTTGCCTTTTCTGGCCAAACTGAAATAGTCTTTCAGATTCTCTGCAGCTACTAGTCATGTTTGGGGGATATAGAGAACTTATTTCCTATTTATTAAGACAAGACTGTAGATTGTGTACATACTATACTTTCAGATTTCATATGAAAGGAATGTAATACCTTTAACATTTCTTAATTGAAATGTTGAGTTTCTAATGAGCACTTTAAAATACTGTTTAAGCTTCATGCTTTTACTGGAGTATTTGTTTCAGTGATTTGAAATTAATACAGCTCATGCTCATGATAGTTGTATAAAATGACAGTCTACAGCATATAAAATTAACTCAAGTACTTAACATTTTTACTGCCTATATCTTGATAAGGTTTAAATGAGATCAAGTCTATGGTCTTCATTTTTTAAACATGGCTGTGGAGAAGATGCCTTAGTTTGTTGCGTTTGTGAATATGTACACTCAGTCTTTAAAATCTCTTTGTAAAAAAGTCATTGTTCCAAGATTAAAATTTTTGATTTTTAGTGTAGCTTTGCTAGTGGTTTTCTGTGGAAATTATGCCAGTTTTTTAGAACATTTTTCTTGTGAAAAAGTTTATCTTGTCTGTGGGGGGAAAGAACAATTAAAAATCAAAACAATCCACAACCCCTAAACCTATGAACTGCTAGAGCAAGAAACTGCAATCATTTAGTGTATCTGTGACGTCAGATTTTAAACTTTGATCCCAGCTCTTCATTTCTAAACCTTTCAGCACAGCTGCTTTTGGGAAGGGGGAAAAGGGAAGCATAACTTTTCTAGTCTTACTAAATGTGAATGTTGGGCTATGTGACAACAAAATTTTGGCAAACCAGTGCCCAAGTACCTTACTGCATGACAGAGGACAATGGGTCTAGAGATCACAAGTTGTCTGCAGCAGTGGACACCATCCCAGACAGCTAGTGAGGGTCCACAGCCATGCACCTTCTTCCTTTTTTTGGTGGTTTGTTTTGTTTTGTTTTGTTTTTTAATTTTTAAAAATTTTATTTTAGTGGGGTTTTTTTGTTTGTTGATTTTTGTTTGGGTTTTTGGAGTTTGGTTTGGTTTGTAGGTGGGTTTTGCCCTTTTTTTACTTTCCCCTCTCCTCCCCTTTCTTTTATCTTTGTTTTTGGGTTGGGGGTTAAGTTATTTATTTTCTCTTCTTCTTTTTTCTTTTTCTTTTTCCATGATGTTACTTTTGCTGATGTAGTTTAGCACTCCATTAAGTAAAGCATCCAATTGTATTTTATTCCTGGTTAAAATGGTTTCCAGACTCACTTAAGTAGGTTTCCTCTCTTGCTTGTCATTGCAGTGTAAACCTGTGGTGGATTCACCCCCCACATAGTAGGTGCCTAACAAGCTGCTGTATCACACCTCTCCTAAAGTGGTCAGGGAAGGGAGAATGAACAGCTTGTGAGTTGAGGTAAGGGAGTGATCACTCAGCAATTACAGTCACAGGCAAAACAGTCTCAGTTTGGGAAAATTAGTTTAGTTTACTACCAATCAAATCAGGGTAGGATAATGAGCTGCAAAGCCAAATCTTTCAACACATACCTCCCCGCCCCTCCCCTCTTCCCAGGCTCAGCTTTACTCCCAATTGTTCTACTTTTCCCACCCACAGCAACTCAGCGGGATGGAGAATGGGGGCTGCAGTTGGTTCATCTCCTGTTTTCTGTACTGCTCACCCTTCCTCATATGAAGGACTCCTCACACTCTGTCCCCTGCTCCAGTGTGGCACCCTGTCCGTGGGAGACAGTCTTCCATTAACTTCTCCAGTGTGAGTCCTTCCTACAGGCAGCAGTTCATGAGCTGCTCCAGTGTGGATGCTTTCCATTAGGTGTAGTCCTTCAGTGATGGACTTCTCAAGCATGGATCCTCCAGAATGTCACAAGTCCAGCCAGCAAACCTGCTTCAGTGTGGGCTCCTCTTTCCATGGGGCCACATGTCCAGCCAGGAGCCTGCTCCAGTGTAGCCTTCCCACAGTGTCACAGCCTCCTTTGGGTATCCCTCTGCTGTGGCTTGAGATCCTTCATGGGCTTCAGGGGGACGGCCTGCCTCACCATGGTCTCCATTGCAGGTTGTGGGGGAATCCCTGTTCTATTGCCTGGAGCACCCTTCTTCACTGACCTTGGTGTATGCAGAGCTGTTTCCCTCACAAACTCTCACTCCTTTCTCCCAGCTGCTGTTGCACATGCTTTTTTCCCTTTCTTGAATATGCTGTCACAGAGGTGCTGTCATCATCACTGATGGGCTTAGCCTTGGCCAGTGGGGGCCATCTTGGAGTTGGCTGGCATTGGCTCATAGCACATACCCCAGAGCTTTCCACTCAGCACCGGGCCACTGTCTTCTTTCAGCCCTAGCAGTACCAGTGGAAAAGCCACTTTACTCCACCTAGCTTGTCCAGGCATTTTAGCCATCACACATGCTCTGGCTTACGCTGTTGGGACTTCCCTGTTGTGTGCCTGTTGAGCAGCAGCTTTAAGCAGCTTTGCTTCATCAAACATTTAGTCCCTGAAGCAGCTCAGGGAGCACCCATGGGGCAGCTTTACCTCCAGAGCTTGGAAGTGCTAGTCCCTTCTGGGAAAGGTGAGAAATGGTTGAGCATAGGCACATTCTGGGTGAGAAGCTATTCTGTTGACTCAGCCACTTGCCAAGCATATGCCCATGTGATGTCTGGCATATAAGCCTCTCAGCGGCACTGCTGCTCTGCATTTCTGAGAGACCCAGCCATTGCAGGGGTGATAGTGCCATACTGTGTGTCCTAGTCTGGGCAGCAGGGCAGAAGCCAAGCTCCACTGCGTTGGTTTCCTCCTTAGCTAGGAGATCTCCCCAGCTACCGGGAGGGCTAGAGGCAGCTCATTCTGGAGTAGAGCTCTATATCAGAGGTAGCTACCAGGAAGGCAGGTGAATTTTTGCATGACCTCGGGGATGTGATGAAGCAAACAAGGGAAAAAGGCAGTTCAGTGGTTCCTGTACTGCACCGGTTTGCTGGTTTTGAGTGAAGCAAAGCTCCTGGGAGCAGATCCCAGGCACCAAGTGACATCAGATCAGGCTGGAATGAGAGGCTGGGAGGGAGAAGGAAAGAAAAGGTCAGACAGTGAAAGCCATTAGGGGCATCTGCTTTAACCCTCACTAAGCTGTGTGTGAGATATTCCAGTATCACTGTACCTGAACTGTGAAATAGAGCTTCACTATCTCCAATGTACTGCTCATGTGGGAAAAGGTGAGGGGAATCTATTGACTTGCTGCAGGTTTTGAAAAATGAAAGAAGTTACTGGTAATGTGCTAGGCCAGTTTGCCTCAGTGCAAGACCACGTGAAGAAGGTTTATGGAGTTTCATTAAAAGCTATGCTGAGACCAGCAATGATAGGACAACTTCAGTTGTGTGTCAAGTGAGATTGTGCAGCAAGTCAGCTGATGGCACAAGGTTGTACCTCAGCTATGTTCAGCTCCCTCTTGCCCATTCCCTTATTGAACCCACATGGGGTGGTTTTTTTTTCATTATGAATGTCAATGTTCCAAATTTTTCCAGTGTCGAAGTGCTGTGTGTGGGGTCTGTTGGTGATTTACTGTTGCCAAAATACAGAATGTTTCTGGTCCTTAAGTTAACTAAGAGTGCAGAGGAATTGCATGACTTTGGGTTTCAAGAAGGCTCATTAAGTAGAAGCAGTTCCTGTGTAAGCATCCAGTGCCCAGCCCAAATTTGCCAAGCTCTTTGACAAGTGTGGCTAGGCAGCCCGCCAGTTCACACAAACACCTCACGGTTTTAGTTTCCAGAAGCATAGATGTGAGAGAGGGATATCACACAAAAGGAAGTGTGAGTCTCTGCAAAGCTACAACTTAACCAAAGCAACCTTCAAGTGATGGAGGTAGAGTCCAGTTTCACTTTCACAAACTGCAGAATCACAGAATGTTAGAGGTTGGAAGGGACCTTAAAAGATCATTGAGTCCAACCCCTCCCCCCCCGCTGCCAAAGCAGGATCACCTAGAGTAGGTCACACTGCAGCAAATGATCATTTATCAGTTGCTGCCAGCTGATTTACTACTGGCACAGCAGCAACTGTTTAAATGGAAATTATGGTCATACTGGGAGCTGTCCTTCAGTAGTTGAGGAACAGGCTGTTGTCCTTATTGTACTGCAGACTGCATCCCTGTGTCTGCCCTTTTCCTTTTGATGCATCACTCTCTGTTGACTATCACAGTTATTATCTCCTATCCATGTTCTCACAGGGGTAAGAACAGGGCACCTGCAATTACTGCTTAGTTAGGTAGTTATGTCAAACAAAAATGGCTGGTTTTCTTTTCTCCATGCATTTTAGATGGTTATATGTCAAATCTTAGGTCTCTTTTTCCAACATTGCTCCATTCCTACAGCCAGCTATTTCAACTTATATTTAACTAGCATTAAATAGTCAGATATTGAAGGGAAAGTAGGTTTTTCATGCAGGATCCAGCTACAGGGTATTTCTGAAGGACCCAAAAATCCCCCAACACCCAAAAAGACGAGAGAGGGAGCTTTTGTTCTCACTATCAGCAGGAGAGACCAATAAATGGGGCTGCATGTACTTGGGTAAGGATTTCCCACTGAGTTTTGCTCTTAGTTGTGGCCACAATGAGAGACATTTCTAGAAATGCCTAAAACCATCACAAGTAGCATGTTCCACTTCCCAGCAGCAGCCATGGGGAAGAGTAAGGGCTGCAGCAACTCCAGAGCCAGTGGCACATACTCTGTTGAAACTGTTGCTGCTGGAGGATGTGAAATTTTGAAACCTATTTATTCTACCAAAAAATGTACTGTTTTGTACAGGAAAGATTGCTCATACTGACATAAGAAATTGGAGAGGGAGGGAAGGGAAATGATGGATACAGAGCAGGCACATATTTGCCTGGAATAGTTTGTACTCTGTGATTATATGGCAGAGGGATTTAATCTCTCTGCTCTGAATTAAGGAATGAGAATTCATTTGCCTGCTCTACAGCTCTAGGCAAGTGTCTGAACGAACCAGTGGATTAGTGGCTTTTCTGCAATGAGCAGAGATACATTATTTTCCTCCAAAATCCTTGAAAGGTTGTTTCCTCTGTGCAGAGTGTGAAAAACTCAGAAATGCTCCCAACTACCATGGCAGAAGAAGGAAATTTCCCATCTGTTATATCTGCTTCCTTAGCAGCTCACAAGGACTATTCTGCTTTTCTGGCTTCCTAATTTTAGCTGAGCCAGGTAGCTCTCTTCACAGAGGGGGAAAAAAATGTTGAAATGCTGTTGACAATTGGCAGCACTTAGTATGGGGAATGTAGCAAGAGAATGAAATGCTGAGAAGGACAGAAGTAGGACTATTTTCCTGAAGTGTACTTTATGGGAGGCACAGTACTTGCTAGATGCCACCTGCAGGCATAAGCAGGCCTTGAGAGCAATCTCCAAGGAGAGTTTGTAGCCCTGTCCAATATGCATCAAATGCCTCTAGAGTCCAGTGATCATCTGGGATTACAGTCCTCCAGTGGAAGACAGTGGAAAGAGTAGGACATTACTGTCTTGATCCAGAGAGGGAAAGAGGCTCAGTTCTTTTGAATATTCCTGTGTTGTGAAATTAGAGGCACAAACAAGGCCAAAACATAAACAGCAAGGCTATTTATTACACAAATTAAGTGGAGAGAGAAAATAGGGAGAGAGAAGAGGGAAGGAGAAGAGGAAAGGAATTATATTACCACACCCCTCACCCCCCAAGACAGTTTGGGTCTGTGGAGGAAGGGTGCTGCAGCTCTGGCATGGAGGAGATGTTGTCCTTGTTGGCTGTGCTGTCCTCTGAGCAGCCTCTTCAGCTCTGTGAGTTGTAGCAGGTGGAACTTAGGACACAGAGAGAGGGTTCCTCTTCTGCTTCTTCCAGGCTACATGGTGATGTCTCTGTCATTTTTCTCTCCTGGTATTCTCTCAGTTTTTCTTCAGAGCAGCATTGCCCCAGTCTTTGCCTTCTCTCTGTTTACCTTCTCCTGAGCCAGTAGTTGCTCAGATCTTTTTAGGTATGAGTCCAGGTGGTGAATATGCATATTCCAGAGAGTATTGATAGCAGTAGCCTCTGCCCATTATTTCCAGGGCAACTGCAGTCTGGTCAACAGTCTTTATCTATGCACCTTCCAGAGAGTCATAGCGGCATCTGTCCAATACACATCAGCTGTTTTCTGGGCAAGCAGCAAAGGTGATTGTATTTTTGTTGAGTCACATCAATAGAGACAAGATTTAGTCTCTCACAATTACCCATATTTCTCCTCATATTAAAAGCTCAGCTTTCCTTTAGGTCACACTTAGGCACACTCAAGTCAGTTTGGTGTAGAAGGCCCCTGATTTATGTTGGTATGTCTTCGTGCTGGTATTGTGCCATTTTGCTCACCAGCCTGAAGGAGACTGAACCTGAAGTTGCCAGCTGTTCTTGTAATTGTTTATTGAGTTTGATTTGAGAAGTTTCAACATACTGGGGTGCTTCCAGCATCCCAGCTGTGTCCTGGAGATTAATAACCAGTTGGCAGTAGGTCAGGAGACAAAATGGATGGATGCCCTTTGTCTTCAGAAATTCATCCATAGGCATGACAAGTGCTGAATCTGAACAGGCCTGATACACAACTTAAATAAGAAAAGCTGGGATATCAGTGACAGAAAAGTGGAGGCAGAAGTCTCTTTTACTAACCTGTACTGTTCATAAAGGAAGACAGTCGAAGAAGAGTCCATAGCAATTTTAGGGTCTTGTGTTTAATGGTTAGTGTAGATGTTGTTAAGGGTATTTGCCCACTGTGTTTTCTCTTTTATCAAGATGTTGTCAGTCCTCTGCACTGACTGTTGCCAGTGCTCCTTTGCTGAGTTTCTGAGTAGGCCAGATTTCTTGAAGGAAGCTCCTGGGTGCTGGCTGACTCATCTGACTACAGGAGAGGTAGATGTTCCTGAGAAGTACAAGGTACTGGTTTCCAGAGCTCCACTAAATCTCACATGAAGTTTCTAAAGAGATTTTAGTCTGGAAAATCTTTACAGCATACTAGTTTGCTGTTATATTTGGCAGGAAGATTTCCCTACCTCCTTCACAGTAAGGGCACGCATTTGTAGAAAAGTCCTGCCTGCATCTGCATAAGACTGCACTTTCCGCTTCAAAGTTCTTAACTCACAGTTCTGGCTCTCAAAACTCTTGCATGCCTGTTGGTTTCTTGTGCCTGACAAAGTCTGATATAAAAGAAAACTCAGCTCTGGCACAGGGGCAGGTGTCTTATTTCCTGTATCACAAGATGTGCACCTAGAGAAAGAAACAGTAAGGCCAGAATGACATCTGCTTTCTGAATGTCATGCTCTGCAAAGGCCTTGTTTTTGACAGCCTTAGAGTTTGCACTGTTTTGGTGTGTCTGCTGCTCTGTTAAAGAATTACTGAAATTGCATATTGCTACAAGAGACACACTGCAAAACAAAACCAGACTACATTTCTTCCAAAGGCTGTTTGAATATAGTAAAATAAGCTACACTTCAGGAAGTTGCCCACAGTATGCAAACCATCTGATTTTCATTAAGCAATTAAATTCTAGTTCTTAGCAATAATGATATCCTTTGCATTCTATTTCAGCCTATTCAGTACAATCTGATTTCATTAGCCTTCTTGTGTGCTTTCAGCTTTAATAACACTAACAATTCCTCCTGTTGTAGGTTTAACAGATGTCTCTCTGGGTCTTGTTTTGGATAAGTCCTACCAAAATTTATGTAATTAGCGTATGAAGGTAACATGCCCTGCAAAGAACTGAGATAGTAATTTGAAGTTGATACAGATGCATTTAATTTGCCTATTAGTTTAGGCTGACTACATCTGATGGCAGATATATTGACTTGCCCCTATGTTCTTGCCTCCCATGATTTTACAAAACTAAATTTTCCCTGATGCACTTTTGCAGAAGCCTCCAGTGATGTCACAGGATGAGCATTAACACAACAAACTGAATAGCTTGACCTGGCATGTTTGCACTATTTGTGCTCCTCTGCTCTTCATCATTTTCCAAGACCTTCTCAACTACTTGATAGCTGAATTCTGCAAGAAGTTAAAGGTAACTTGAGGTACATCACAAGAAGGTACCCTGTAGTGCTTGGTGGGATGCTGCCTTTCAGAAGGAGAATAGGCTATTTTCCTAGGCTTTCCATTACCATATGGAAAAGGATATAGTGAACTAAATGTCATTTACCTGGACTTGACCAAAGCCTTCGACACTGTCCCGCACCACATCCTGGTCTCCAAGCTGGTGACACATGGGTTTAATGGGTGGACCACTAGATGGATAAAGAACTGGCTTGATGGCCACAACCGAAGAGTGGCTGTCAGCAGGTCTTTGAACAATACAATACAATACACCACCAGGTTGGAAGAGACCTTCAAGATCATCGCGTCCAACCCATCAACCAATCCAACCCACCTAAATACAATACAATACAACCCACCTAAACAACTAAACCGTGGAGGCCAGTGACAAGTGGAGTCCCTCAGGGATCAGTCCTGGGACCTGTCTTGTTCAACATCTTTGTGGGTGACATGGACAGTGGCATGGAGTGCACCCTCAACAAGTTTGCTGATGACACCAAGCTGTGTGGTGCAGCAGACAGGCTGGAGGGAAGGGATGCCATCCAGAGGGACCTTGACAGGCTGGAGAGGTGGGCACAAGCCAACCTCATGAGCTTCAACAAGACCAAGTGCAGGCTCCTGCATCTGGGTTGAGGCAATCCCAGGCACAAATCCAGGCTGGGCAGTGACTGGCTAGAGAGCAGCCCTGAGGGAGAGAGACCTGGGGGTGCTGGTGGACGAGAAGCTCAACATGAGTTCTCAATGTGCACTTGCAGCCCAGAAAGCCAATCAGATCCTGGGCTGCATCAGGAGAAGTGTGGCCAGCAGGTCAAGGGAGATGATTCTCCCCCTCTACTCAGCTCTGGTGAGACCCCACCTGGAGTACTGCCTCCAGTTCTGGAGCCCCTATTCCAAGAGGGGATCTGGAGGTGCTGGAAGGTGTCCAGAGAAGGGCCACGAGGATGATCAGAGGGCTGGAGCACCTCTCCTATGAGGACAGACTGAAGGAGTTGGGGCTGTTCAGTCTGGAGAAGAGAAGGCCCCAAGGTGACCTAATTGTAGCCTTGCAGTATCTGAAGGGGGCCTACAAGAAGGGTGGGGAGGGACTTCTGAGGCTATCAGGGAGTGATAGGAGTAGGGGGAATGGAATGAAGCTGGAGGTGGGGAGATTCAGGCTAGATGTGAGGAGGAAGTTCTTCCCCATGAGAGTGGTGAAGCCCTGGAATGGGTTGTCGAGGGAGGTGGTTGAGGCCCCATCCCTGGAAGTGTTTAAGACCAGGATGGCTGAGGCTCTGTCCAGCCTGATCTAGTGTAGGGTGTCCCTGCCCATGGCAGGGGGGTTGGAACTAGATGATCCTTGTGGTCCCTTCCAACCCTGACTGAAACTATGAAACTATGATTCTCCCCCTCTACTCAGTCCTGCTGAGACCCCACCTGGAGTACCGCCTCCAGTTCTGGAGTCCCTATTACAAGAGGGATATGGAGGTGCTGGACTAGGGGGAATGGAATGAAGCTGGAGGTGGGGAGATTCAGGCTGGACGTGAGGAGGAAGTTCTTCACCATGGGAGTGGTGAAGCCCTGGAATGGGTTATCCAGAGAGGTGGTTGAGGCCCCATCCCTGGCGGTGTTTAAGACCAGGCTGGATGAGGCTCTGTCCAGCCTGATGTAGTGTGGGGTGTCCCTGTCCTGTTGTAACAAAGGATGAAGAAAAGGCAGAGGTACTTAACACCTTCTTTCCCTCAATTTTTACTAGCAGGCCAGAATGTCTCCCAGACAGCTGGCCTGCAGAGCTGGCAGAAGGAGCCAGGGAGCTGCATAGTTCTCCTCTGTTCCAGGATGGGACAGTTAGAGATCTTCTCAGCCGCTTGAACCCCCACAAGTCCATGGGACCAGATGGGATACAATACAATACAATAAATACAATACAATAAATCCAGGTTGGAAGAGACCTTTGAGATCATCGTGTCCAACCTATCAACCAATCCAACCCACCCAAACAACTAGATCATGGCACCCAGTACCCCATCAAGTCTCCTCCTGAATACCTCCAATGATGGTGACTCCACCACCTCCATGGGCAGACCATTCCAATGGGCAATCACTCTCTCTCTCTATAACTTCCTCCTAACATCCAGTCTAAACCTCCCCCTGGTGCAGCTTGAGACTGTGTCCTCTTGTTCTGGTGCTGCCTGCCTGGGAAAAGAGACCAACCTCTGCCTGTCTACAATCTCCCCTCAGGTAGTTGTAGAGAGCAATAAGGTCACCCCTGAGTCTTCTCCTCTCCAGGCTCCCTCAGCCTATCCTCATAGGGCTTGTGTTCCAAACCCCTCACCAACCTTGTTGCCCTTCTCTGGACACGTTCCAGCAAGTCAACATCCTTCCTAAACTGAGGGGCCCAGAACTGGACACAGTACTCCAGGTGTGGCCTAACCAGTGCTGTATACAAGGGCAGAATGACCTCCCTGCTCCTGCTGGCCACACTGTTCCTGATGCAGGCCAGGATGCACTGGCCCTAGGATCCATCTTAGGGTGCTGAGAGAGCTGGCAGATGAGCTGGCCAAGCCACTCTCCATCATTTTTCAGCAGTCCTGGCTCACTGGAGAGGTCCCAGAAGACTGGAAGCTGGACAACGTGGTGCCCATCCACAAGAAGGGCCAGTTGGAGGAGCCAGGGAATTATAGGCCTGTCAGCCTGACCTCAGTGCCAGGCAAGATTATGGAACAGGTCATCTTGAGTGCGATCATGCAGCACTTACAGGATGGCCAAGGGCTCAGGCCTAGCCAGCATGGCTTTAGGAAGGGCAGGTCCTGCCTGACCAACCTGATCTCCTTCTATGATCAGGTGACCTGCCTGGTGGATGTGGGGAGGCCTGTGGATGTGGTCTACCTGGACCTCAGCAAGGCCTTTGACACCGTCCCCCACAGCAAACTCCTGGCCAAGCTGGCAGCCCCATGGCTTGGATGGGAGCACACTGCGTTGGGTTAGGAACTGGCTGGAGGGCCGAGCCCAGAGAGTGGTGGTGAATGGTGCCACATCCAGCTGGCGGCCTGTCACTAGTGGTGTGCCCCAGGGATCAGTGCTGGGCCCCATGCTCTTCAACATCTTTATTGATGATCTGGATGAGGGCATTGAGTCCATCATCAGTAAATTTGCAGATGACACCAAGCTGGGGGCAGGAGTTGATCTGCTGGAGGGTAGAGAGGCTTTGCAGAGGGACCTCGACAGGCTGGACAGATGGGCAGAATCCAACGGCATGAGATTGAACACATCCAAGTGCTGGGTTCTGCAACATTGGCCACAGCAACCCCATGCAGTGCTACAGGCTGGGGTCAGAGTGGCTGGAGAGCGGCCAGGCAGAGAGGGACCTGGGGGTGCTGGTTGATTGTAGGCTGAACATGAGCCTGCAGTGTGCCCAGGTGGCCAAGAAGGAAAATGGCATCCTGGCCTGCATCAGGAACAGTGTGGCCAGCAGGAGCAGGGAGGTCATTCTGCCCCTATACACTGCACTGGTTAGGCCACACCTTGAGTCCTGTGTCCAGTTCTGGGCCCCTCAGTTTAGGAAGGATGTTGACTTGCTGGAACGTGTCCAGAGAAGGGCAACAAAGTTGGTGAGGGGTTTGGAACACAAGCCCTATGAGGAGAGGCTGAGGGAGCTGGGGTTGCTTAGCCTGGAGAAGAGGAGACTCAGGGGTGACCTTATTGCTCTCTACAACTACCTGAAGGGAGATTGTAGACAGGCAGAGGTTGGTCTCTTCTCCCAGGCAGGCAGCACCAGAACAAGAGGACACAGTCTCAGGCTGCGCCAGGGGGAGGTTTAGGCTGGATGTTAGGAAGAAGTTCTATACAGAGAGAGTGATTGTCCGTTGGAATGGTCTGCCCGTGGAGGTGGTGGAGTCACCTTCATTGGAGGTGTTCAGGAGGAGACTTGATGGGATGCTTGGTGCCATGATCTAGTTGTTTGGGTGGGTTGGATTGGTTGATAGGTTGGACGCGATGATCTTGAAGGTCTCTTCCAACCTGGATTTATTGTATTATTGTATTGTAACCCTGACTGATTCTATGATTCTAAATATTTTTGCAAGGAAATTATTTACAAAAATAATTTCACTCATTTGACTCAAGCATTTCCCTTGTTTAACCCTCAGAATATAAAGACAAGAGTTCTGCCATCACTGTTCAGGCACAAAGCCTGAAGAAATTTTGATATGAAAGAGCAATGTTATTTCTTGGACCTGCAATTTAGAACATCATTCTTACATAATGGACTACATTCATTCTTACTGTGACTTAGTATCTCCTCACTAATGCACTTGTATGCTGAAGCAAGACAAAGCAGAGTCTTCAGCACTTTGTTTTGTTTATTTGAACCACACAGCTGTAGGTTGGGCAACCTGACAATTTTTTCCAGTGACTGGCCTGTGTCTCAGCCTAGTGTGCAGCTGTGTCACCTCTGGAGACAGACCTCCCAGGTGCCCTTGGGGGGCCCAGCTGCTGATGGGATCACTTTATTGGTTCATCAATGGTGAAAGCAAAGGTGTTTTACAGCTCACAGTATTACTCCAAAGAAGTTACAAAACAGCAGAACTGAACAAAACTACTGTACTGGGAGCCTGGTGTCAAAGAAAGAGTTGGAGCAGCAAGAAGCATGTCCACAAAGAAAGAATCCTGCATGAGGGCCTGATAGCACATGTATCACCTAGGGTCTGTAATCCCCTTGCCTGACTTCCAAGGTGTGCCATCACACCTAATGCTAAAAGTACATTTTATTTTAAAATACTTTGGCAAAGGCAAAGATACTCAGAGTACTGGAATGGAGAGCTGAAATTTTTTATTGATTCCTCAAAAGAACTATCAGGGTAAATATTCTTAGCCATGTGTTATTTGTTTGTTGAACTAACACAGTAATTTTTTACCCCAGAACATTTAGCAGTAAGAATTACCTGGGGCTTCTGACAGAATTATTCAGACAGGAAAAAAAAAATGATTCTTTCCTGATAGAAGCATTTATCTTGTTACTTCATAATGACTTAATACCCACTCTTTGGATTTCTTTGAATAACATTAGTTGTATTAGAGCATGAGTGAATTTTGTTTTCCCTCCTTTCCAAACCTCTTCCTTCATTGAAAATGGAACATAGTTGTGAGTGTCTTCCTGAGGAGCCAAGCATATGAAGCAGGCCTGTAGGGTTTTTTCTAGAAGGTATTTTAAAGAATTTAAGGCTTTGGAAAGAAGATCAGAACTTCAGTTGCTGTGAAAGTGCCAAACCCGACAACGCCTTGTCACAACAACTAGTCTCAGTTCCTTGCAAGCCTTGAGCAGAGCAACTGCAGATTTTCCCAGGAAACAAAATGCTGTCTGTTATGATATGAGCAGGAAATGCACTTTGATTATGTTCAGTTTCCGGAAGCCAAGTTCTCAATCACTTTAAAATTCAATATTTATTAAATAAAGTTCTCCTGTGTGGAAATTAGGCCAGCAAACCAGACTATAGGTTTTGTGTCCTAAAAGTAAACCAGAGTGTCCCATTGTTTCCATACTGACTCAGACTTTTCTCCTGAATTACTAACCCTATAAACAATCAGAATTACCATCCACAGGACATTTTATAGCTACTAATATTTGCAGCTTAGTTTAAAAATTGCAGTGTAAATATTGTGCAACAAAGCCTGTTTGAAACCTGGAGACCACTACATCACTCCTCTCCAAATTTCAAATTTTAAACTCCATTTGGAGCACGGATGCTTGTAGCCAGTGGCATTTATTTAACATGAAATATTTTCCTTTAGGTCAATATTACTACAGACTAATGGAACCTATAAGTTACATTTCATGGATCATAGCAATTTCTAAGCGGATCTGTTTGTGGTATTAAATGAGTCATTATGCTGATTTAAACAGCATAATGACTTTCTTTCCCATTCTTGGATATCAAGAGGAAGCTATGAAAATACTTCACCAGCAAGGGAGAGTCTGCTGCTCTTTGGACCTTTCACTTCAGAGGCAAGAAACAAAACTATTAGATTGTGCATTCTACTGACTGTTCATCTCTGCTGATGTACAGATTTTCCTGAACTTGAAAACTACACCTAGAAATCAAATCTATGTAGAATTCATAGTACAAAGATAGACCTTCTTGTTGGCTTGCACTTGAGATGTAATTAAAGAAGATAGGGTCCTAGGTTTCTGTATCTATTCAAGCTTTGCAAATCTTGACTAGCATCTCTCTCAGGGACCTCAAGGATCATCTGATTGAACCTTTCTTGGGAAAATACAGTTTATATGTTTCAGCATTCTTTCCAGATAAATCTTAAAGGTGCCCAGTGTGGAGGAAAAGAAAGAAAGAGAAGATGTATAAATTTTAACTGTTATTGGCCAGCAGCAAGAAGGCTAAAGATATCTTTTCAGTTGCCCCACTATGCAAATAAAATATTTCCATTACTTCTCCATCTGTGCTAATAGATCAGAGTTAACAAAATAGCACTTTAAATAGAGTAGCTCTCACCAGCAACTGATGTAAGTCCCTTTCCCATCTGCAGGGTGAAGTGAAGCTGAAGATTGATTTTGCTGTCACTGGTATTGGTAAATAACCAAACACTAAAGTCTCCGCTCTAGACATGGCATTCTTTTATCTATTCCAGGTCTTTAGCTGTAGTCTTAGAATAATGTAATATGTCCCTAATTGTATTTCCTTAGGCCTTCTCTCCCATACTCACTACTAACTTAATTAATGCAGTTGACAGAGAGTACCAGGCGCTGATTATGCTTAACCTCTGTGAACATTTGCAGCATAAAGGGTACCTACTCCTGTTTGAACCACTTGCAAAACTTGGATAGTAAACCATCTGTTCCTTGTGTTCTTCTGTGGTGCAAACAGGATCCAGGAAAAACAGAATATTTTGCTAACTGTAAACCAGATACCACAATGGTGATCAGACTCCAGTTTCCTTTAATGGCTTCAAGGTCTTTAAATTTTAATCACTTAAACACATGATGCCAGTAATGTGTGGAAAATTAAGGTGGCTCATTAGCATAGAATAGAATAGAATAGAATAGAATAGAATAGAATAGAATAGAATAGGTTGGAAGAGACCTTCAATATCATCACGGCCAACCTATCAACCAATCCAACCCACCTAATCAACTAAACCATGGCACCAAGCACCCCATCAAGTCTCCTCCTGAACACCTCCGATGATGGTGACTCCACCACCTCTGTTTGTGAATAACAACTAGGGAGCACCACTTTACATGCACTTATTACTGTGTTCCTCCAAGCAAACACAGAAGTTTCTCTGACAATAAGATATTTTAGAGACCTCATCAGTTAAAATGAAAGGCTCCATCTGAGCAGGCACTTGGTGTACTGTGGCATCACTTGCAGCCCCTTGCACTGTAGAAGCATCCTGGTACTCTCATGTACAGCTCTTTTAGGAGGCAAAAAAGGTGTCTGATGCTTGTATATCTGGCTCGGTGTGAGCAGTGCTGTGGCTATTGCTTCAGTGCCAACACATACCCATGATTGATGCCAACTGTGCTGAGCAGGGAACAAGGCAGTCCTACTTTGGGCTGGCTTCAAGGAGATGTCTGTAACACAGTGCCCAAACCTCTGTGCAAAAGTAGTAAGGGGCCTTTGTAAGGAGTGTCTCTCTCCTCTGTTTTCGGCAGGGAGGGACCATTCCCTTCACAGTTGTTTCTAGGGAACCGAGGGACTGGGCATGGCTTGCAGGTAGAGCAGGAGTGTTGTGTTGCCATCCTGTCCAGTCTGGCTACCAAAGTAGCTAGAGATGATTCTCTTTGCTTTCCCCCGCCATGCCTGAGGCCATGTTCTGCAGCTTCCTAGACCAGGGTGGTCAGACTGGCACACAGCACTGTGGTAAAGGGTGCCTATGCCCAGAGTTATGCCCCAAAATGTGTCCCTACAAGTTTTGCTTAAACACCTTTTCCCCCTCCTTCTGGAGTGGGTAGTCAGCCCAGAACTGAGAAAACAAAGGGCCAGATGCCAACAAGCTGGGCTAAACAACCCAACCTGCCTTGTTGGGGTAAACAAGAGCACAGGCCCACCTCATGGGATGCTTGTGCTTCTTCCAAATATAGGCATATTCTGACGATATGCTTTGCTATTGTGTAATGGTGTTGACCAAGTTTGACTGTTGGCTAAATCCAAGACTTGAGCAAATTATAAATATTACCCCAATTGTAAACAAATCACTCTTGCTCTTTTGCTGTTGTGCTCTTTTGCAATTGTGCTTGCTGCTTGTGCACGCTCTGCCTTTGTGCACATGTTCTGCCTTTGACTGCAGTCCAGAGAGAAGCCTGCTACCTGGGAAGTGCCATCGTTTGCTGGAAACCAGCAGAGTCCTTCACATAAGCTGCACTGAAACTACAGCCAGATGGCATTGTACCCAGTCCTGCCAGTAGGACAGAGCTCTGTTGGCCAAGACATGGGGAGAACCAGGACCTCACTTGAGTTGTGAGTGAAATCTATGCCCCCACCAACCCAGGAGAACTTGTCCAAATACCTTTTGGCAGTTCTAAGCATGTCTGCTGCAACCACGAAGCTGCAGACCTGTGAGCGAAAGCCAGCCTGTGTGCCCATCACTATCAAGAGCCAGAACTGTGACCAGATGTTCCTGTGCTGGCTCCTAAGTTGTAGGGAAAGAGGCTGCCTGTCACTCCACACCTGAGAGCTAAGCACCAGGGCAATCCAGAGCACTGTCCATGCCCTGCTGGGACCACCTGTAAAGTGTTCTGGACAGCTCGCTTAGTTCTCAGCTGAACCAGGGGAAAAGCCACTCCGCACTGCCACCCCCTCCACGCTCTCCAGCCGCTTTAGGAGGGGAACTGCTTCCCCACATAGTCCTGCAAACTCTGCAGCACTGCCAGCACCAGGAGTCACCCAAGAGCCTGTTCCAGGTGAACCAGCCTCCAGCACACCCCCGCGGAGCCCACGATGCACCCCTGCAGTAGCAGGAGAAAGTTGCCTCCACCACATCTGGAGGGGACTGCCTTAGGGAGCCAGCCATGGCCCGGGACAAACCCCGCCAAAGCCTCAGCAGCAACCAGTGCAATCTTAGCAGCCAGCTTAGCAACGAGCCTTTGCAACAGAAATGGTATCTTTTCCAGTGTTCAGAGTTTTGTTTCTAGTTTAAATCCTCGTGCTTTAGCCCACTTGGTATTGTAACCTGTGGTTTATAATGCAGCAGCCCAGGAATGCACGGAGTTATAATTCCTGAGGGAAATTTTGGTTTAAGACTCTTTGAAAGGTTCCTTTAGTTGTACGTGCTTGACACCTAGTTTCACGACTGTGGTCAGCTGCCAGGTGCCTGCCGCGGTCCCCCGGTGGACAAACGGCAGATTGCACCCTAGTTCTCACACGGAGTAACTTCTACATTTTTCTAATTTGGTTCAAAATTGTTAAACTGTACCAGTTTATGGGATTATATCCATGACCGTACACTAGAAACTCTGCACACACACACACACACACACACACACACACACACACACACTGATTAAAAGTAATTAGTATTTTTTTATGTTAATAAATAATTATTATTGTTATTAATATCTCCTATTTCACAATTCATATTAGTAACCACGACAAGCACTACCACAGTTTAGGCTGAAATGGGCTGCTGGAAGTTTCTTGTCCCTCCCCACTTGGAGCAGGACTGTTACTAAGCCAGACTGGGCTGTGCCCAGCCAAATCCCAAAAACCCTGCAAGAAAGTGTCTCTGCATTGTCTAGTGAGCCAATCTAGTTCTGCCCTGCTCCCCAAGAAAGGAGCCTCTCCTAGCATGCCATTTGAACCCCTATGGTAATTTCAGGTGTTAATCTCTTTTTTGTTGAGTTTCCTGTGGAAGGCTGAAATTCAATGCTGCATTTTATTTCCATTCCACTTCCCAACCTACATGTACATGACACACATGCAAGCAAAAGCCCCACCCGAAGCAGCACTTCAAGTGTTACAGGACAAGTGGGTGTACTTAGGCAAGCACTATTTTTTTCCTTCAAAGGATCATCAGAGTGGGCTTTTCCCAGACCTTTTTGGGGTTTGATAGGCAGAGCAGTATGCGGCAGAGAAGAAAGGGTGAGCTGGGGATTTTATTTCAGTTGTTAACGCCAGACTTGGAAGCTCTACACAAAAGGACAAAAATTCTGGTTTAAGTGGCACACAACCAGAGCTCTGGTAAGCCTTCACAATGCTGGGAGGACCTAGGAGGTGTACATATGGCACATTATTCAGCACAACAGCTTATTTGAGGGTGTAACATATGCCAGGCAAGATGACATCAGATCTCAAGAATCTACATTGTACATTGCTGAGCTGATAACCATGACAGTTCTGAAAAGTGGGAGGAAAAGGATAAATAGCATTTTGAACAGAGGGTGGCAACTGGAATAAAAAGAGAAGAAAAAAGTTTACTTGAGTTTACTTGAAGAGCTGAGGAAGAGTCTGTCCTCTTGGAATGTCATAAAGTTGCAGGCATCTAGAATGGGGTTTGGCCACTGTTGCAGGGACAAAACCATATGTTTAAATGGCTTTGGTTTGGCGAATACAGTTATTTTCTATAAACACCAGTAGCTTTTTCTAGAACTGAACATTTACTAATAATCACAGGTTGGAGTTGCTATATATTTCTGTCTTGAGCTGCTGGTGTATTCAGTAAGAAGCCATAAGCCCTATGCTACATTTTACAATGAAGTATTTCCCATTTTTTATGTCTTGCTCCCTTCAGCACAGACTTGCTTGACATGGCAGCTTTAGTAATGATGGTAGCAACTTCTGTTGAAGCGTATCCAAGTATATGCTACAAAACATCCTTTCATCCACCACTGGGTGTGAGATAAGGAATTGTTCAAGTGTATGAAGCAAGTATTTAAATCAGATTTGAACATGGAATGAAAAATCATTTTGTAGTCAACTGAAACAGTGTGGAAAGTTAAAAAAGGTAGATGGCAACTGCTTGAATTGCAATTCAGCCAGTAAATCCAAGCTAATGTCCTGATGGAAAATTATCACCAAACACTCGCTCTTACAGAGAGAAAGGCATCCATGAAATGGCAACTGCAATAAGCCGTGGGGACTTCTCTTTCATGCCTTGTGCCAAAGACAACATTGCGTACTTGCAACACAATCCCATCATGCTCTTTCAAAGCAGACTTTGGTTAGCCAGCTAGTGCCAGCACAAGTGGCAGCATCCAAGTCATCATCCATGGAGGACTCTCATCTAAACACTGTTCTGCATCCTGTGCCAGGCATGACAAGTGATGGAGTGGTTGCTGTTGACATAACAGGTTGGAAGGGACTTCAAGAGATCACTGGGTCCAACCCCCTGGCCAAAGCAGGATCACTTAGTGTAGTCCACACAGGAATCCATCCAGATGGATTTTGAATGTGTCCAGAGAAGGAGACTCCACAAACTCCCTGGGCACCCTGTTCCAGTGCTCTGTCACCCTCAGTGCAAAGAAGTTTCTTCTCATGTTGCGGTGAAATCTTCTATGTTCAAGTTTGAACATGTTGTTCCTTGTCTTATTACTGTGCACCACCAAAAAGGGCTTGGCCCCCTCCATTTGACACCCATCCTTCAGATATTTATACACATTGATGAGATCCTCTCAGTCTTCTCAAGACTGAATAGCCCCAAGGATCTCAGTCTCTCTTCATAGGGGAGATGCTCAAGTCCCCTAAACATCCTTGTGGCTCTCTGTTGGATTCTCTCCAGCAGTTCTATGTCTTTCTTGAACCGGGGAGCCCAAAACAGTGAATCAGATTAAAGATTAATCATTTTCTGAGTTGTTTCCAGAAGAGCCACAGTTCAGCCAAGGCCTGATCTAATTTCACACAGAACTTTACTGGTATGTACCTAGAATGTGCATTGTTCACTGCATAACTCTGCTCTGTGATTTGGAAGCCACTGTAGTAGCAGAGAAGCTTGGGTAATCTTGTGACTTGCTGGAGGATGCATTTCATGAGTTGTGAGGCTGAGAGTTTAGGCAGGTGTTGACTTCCGCTGGGACATCGAACAGGACCCCAGCTACTGTTTTCATGCAGACTGAGAAATAGGACATGGTGGCAAATAGGCATTTAATATTGGTCCACGGGCCTAGTGATGCTTTCTGTAGGGACTTCTAATTCACAGCAACAGCAAGCAGTTCACAATCTTAGCACATGCTTGCACGACCCTAGGACTCACTTGAGGCTAACTGTGCTAGTGGTAGGAAATGATAAAGATCATTGAAGTAATTTAGAGGTGCTTCAGTCTATAGACTCAAAAAAAGTGCAATAAAGAAGCTGTAACAGAAATAAATAGAGGAAGAATATATTATCAAGTGGAAAGGCAACTTCTTGACAAATACAGAAACAATATTCCTACTGCAGCCCTTTGGAAGTAAGAGGTATTTCGGAGAAATTTAAAGTTACACTTCACAGTATCACAGTATCACTAAGGTTGGAAGAGACCTCGAAGATCATCGAGTCCAACCTGTCACCACAGACCCCATCACTAGACCATGGCACCAACTGCCACATCCAATCCCCTCTTGAACACCTCCAGGGACAGTGACTCCACCACCTCCCTGGGCAGCACATTCCAATGGCGAATGACTCTCTCCGTGAAGAACTTTCTCCTCACCTCGAGCCTGAACTTCCCCTGGCGCAGCTTGAGACTGTGTTCCCTTGTTCTGGTGCTGGTTGCTAGAGAGAAGAGCCCAACCCCTTCCTGGCTGCAACCACCCTTCAGGTAGTTGTAGAGAGCAATGAGGTCACCCCTGAGCCTCCTCTTCTCCAGGCTAAACAACCCCAGCTCCCTCAGCCTCTCCTCATAGGGCTTGTGCTCAAGGTCTCTCACCAGCCTTGTTGCCCTTCTCTGGACATGTTCAAGTGTCTCGATGTCCTTCGTAAACTGAGGGGACCAGAACTGGACCCAGGGCTCAAGGTGCGGCCTAACCAGTGCAGTGTACAGGGGCAGAATGACCTCCCTGCTCCTGCTGGCCACACTGCTCCTGATGCAGGTCAGGATGCCACTGGCCGTCTTGGCCACCTGGGCACACTGCTGGCTCATGTTCAGGTGGCTGTTGATGAGCACCCCCAGGTCCCTCTCTGTTTGGCAGCTCTCCAGCCACTCCGACCCCAGCCTGTAGCTCTGCATGGGGTTGCTGTGGCCAAAGTGCAGCACCTGGCACTTGGACTTGTTGAATGTCATCCCGTTGGACTCCACCCATCTGTCAAGTCGGTCGAGGTCCCTCTGCAAAGCCTCTCTACCCTCCAGCAGATCAACTCTGCCATCTTCTAACTGACCAACATCTGCTCCCAACTTGGTGTCATCTGCAAATTTGCTGATGACTGACTCAATCCCCTCATCCAGATCATCAATGAAGACATTGAAGAGGATGGGGCCCAGCTCTGATCCCTGGGGGATGCCACTGGTGACTGGCCTCCAGCTGGATGTGGCACCATTCACCACTACTCTCTGGGCCCAGCCCTCCAGCCAGTTCCTAACCCAGTGCAGAGTGTTGCTGTCCAAGCCACGAGCTGACAGCATAGCCAGGTGTTTGCTGTGGGGGACGGTGTCAAAGGCCTTGCTGAAGTCCAGGTAGACCACATCCACAGCCTTCCCCACATCCACCAGGCGGGTCACCTGATCATAGAAGGAGATCAGGTTGGTGAGGCAGGACCTGCCTCTCCTTAATCCATGTTGGCTGGACCTGATCCCTTGGCCATCCTGCAGGTGCGCAGTTATTGCCGCCAGGAATATCTGCTCCATCATTTTCCCTGGCACTGAGGTCAGGCTGACAGGCCTGGAGTTTCCAGGTTCCTCCATCCGACCCTTCTTGTGGATGGGGACCACATTGGCCAGTTTCCAGTCATCTGGGACCTCACTGGTGAGCCAGGACTGGAGGAAAGTGATGGAGAGCGGCTTGGCCAGCTCATTGGCCAGCTCTCTCAGCACCCTAGGATGGATCCCATCCGGCCCCATGGACTTGTGAGTGTCCAAGTGGCTCAGCAGGTCCCGAACTAATTCCTCATGGATATCCAGGGCATTACACTGCTCCCTGACCCCATCACCCAGCTCAGGAGGCCACTCGTCCTGAACTCCTCCTGCCTTTCTGTTAAAAATTGAGGCAAAGAAGGTGTTCAGGTGTTAGGCTGCCCCCTGATTTTAACCCACAGGCTCTCAATCCCTTCATTTTCCACCTGAAGTTCTGTGGCAGAAAGTGACTCCCTAATATAAAGAGCCACCCCTCTTCCTCTTCTCTCTTGCTTGTCTCTCCTAAAGAGCCTGTAACACCCCAGTGAGGTTACTTGCTACAGAATAGAATAGAATAGAATAGAATAGACCAGGTTGGAAGAGACCTTCAAGATCATCACATCCAACCTATCAACCAATCCAACCCACCTAAACAACTAGACGATGCAACCAAGCACCCCATCAAGTCTCCTCCTGAACAACTCCAATGATGGTGACTCCACCTCCTCCCCGGGCAAACCATTCCAATGGGCAATACAATACAATACAATACAATAAATCCAGGTTGGAAGAGACCTTCAAGATCATCGTGTCCAACCTATCAACCAATCCAACCCACCCAAACAACTAGATCATGGCAGCAAGTACCCCATCAAGTCTCCTCCTGAACACCTCCAATGATGGTGACTCCACCACCTCCCCGGGCAGACCATTCCAATGGGCAATCACTCTCTCTGTATAAAACTTCCTCCTAACATCCAGCCTAAACCTCCCCTGGCGCAGCCTGAGACTGTGTCCTCTTGTTCTGGTGTTGCCTGCCTGGGAAAAGAGACCAACCTCTGCCTGGCCACAATCACCCTTCAGGTAGTTGTAGAGAGCAATAAGGTCACCCCTGAGTCTCCTCTTCTCCAGGCTAAGCAACCCCAGCTCCCTCAGCCTCTCCTCATAGGGCTTGTGCTCCAAACCCCTCACCAACTTTGTTGCCCTTCTCTGGACACCTTCCAGCAAGTCAACATCCTTCCTAAACTGAGGGGCCCAGAACTGGACACAGGACTCAAGGTGTGGCCTAACCAGTGCAGTGTACAGGGGCAGAATGACCTCCCTGCTCCTGCTGGCCACACTGTTCCTGATGCAGGCCAGGATGCCATTGGCCGTCTTGGCCACCTGGGCACACTGCAGGCTCATGTTCAGCCTACAATCAACCAGCACCCCCAGGTCCCTCTCTGCCTGGCTGCTCTCCAGCCACTCTGACCCCAGCCTGTAGCACTGCATGGGGTTGCTGTGGCCAATGTGCAGAACCCGGCACTTGGATGTGTTAAATCTCATGCCGTTGGACTCTGCCCATCTGAGTATAGGGAGAGCATAGAGAGTTTATGGAGAGTATCGAGTACAGGGACATTGCCTGGCTGTGTAGGGATGAGGCCAGGAAGCCCAAGGCTCAGCTGGAACTGAACTTGTCAAGGGACATGAAGCAATAACTCTTTTGCCTCAGTCTTCACAGGCAACCCCTCTCCTCGTGGCTCTCATGTTGATGGCCCACAAGATGGAGACCAGGGAGACAAAGTCCCTCCCACTGCCAGTGAAGGCAACATGCATGACTATCTGAAGAACCTGAAGATATACCTGATGAAATGCATCCCAGAGTCCTGAGGGAATTAGCTGATGTAGTTTCCAAGCCACTCTCCATGACATTTGAAAATGCCTGGCAGTCAGGTGAAGTCCCTGGGGACTGGAAGAAGGGTCACATTACACCCATTTTTAAAAAGGGTAGAAAGGAGGACCCTGGGAACTACCAACCTGTCAGCCTCACCTCCAAGCCATGGAACAGATCCTCCTAGATGCCATGCTGAGGCACATGGAGGACAGGGAGGTGATTCAAGACAGCCAGCATGGCTTTAGTAGGGGCAAATCCTGCCTGACCAAACCTAGAGGCTTTACATGATAAAGTGACTATGTCAGTAGATAAGGGATGACCTATGGATGTGATCTGGACTTCTGCAAGGCCTTTGAGCGGGCTCTCTACAACTACCTGAAGGGAAGTTTTGGACAGGCGGAGGTTGGTCTCTTCTCCCAGGCAGCCAGCAGCAGAACAAGAGGACACAGTCTCAAGCTGCACCAGGGGAGGTTTAGACTGGATGTTAGGAAGAAGTTCTATAGAGAGAGAGTGATTGCCCATTGGAATGGTCTGCCCAGGGAGGTGGTGGAGTCACCATCATTGGAGGTGTTCAGGAGGAGACTTGATGGGGTGCTTGGTGCCATGGTCTAGTTGTTTGGGTGGGTTGGATTGGCTGATAGGTTAGACGTGATGATCTTGAAGGTCTCTTCCAACCTGATTTATTGTATTGTATTGTATTGTATCCTACTTGCCAGGTTGGAGAGATACAGATTTGATGGGTCGACTGTTCAGTGGATTAGGGAATTGACTGGATGGTTGCATCCAGAGAGTACTGTTCAATGGCTTGGAGTCCAGATGGAGAGCAGTGACAATTGGTGGCCCTCAGGGGAACATACTGGCACTGGCACCTGTACTGTTTAATATTCTTATCATAGACATTGGGATCAAGTGCACCATCAGCAGGTTTGCAGATGATACCAAGCTGAGTGGTGCTGTTGATATGCCAGAGGGACAGGATGTCATCCAGAGGGACCTGGACAAGCTGGAGGCATGGGCCCAGATGAACCTCATGAGGTTCATCAAGAGCAAGTGCAGAGCTCTGCACCTGGGCCAGAACAATCCTCACTATCAATACAGGCTGGGGAACAAAAGTAGCCCTGTGGAAAAGGACTTGGGGGTGCTGATGGATGAGAAGCTGGACATGAGCAGACAGAGTGTGCTTGCAGCCTACTCTGCAGAAGGCCAACCACATCCTGGGCTGCATCAAAGGATGTGTTGCCAGCAGATCCAGAGCGGTGATTCTGCCACTTTGCTCTGGTGAGGCCTCACCTGGAGTACTGCATCCAGATCCAGAGCCCTTAATATAGGAAGGACATGGACCCAATGGAGTGGGTCCAGAGGAGGGCCATGAAAATGATCTGGGAGCTGGAACACTTCTGCTACAAGGACAGGCTGAGGGAACTGGGGTTGTTCAGTCTGGAGCAACCTTCCAGTACCTGAAGGGGCCCTACAAGAAGGATGGAGACAGACTGTTTACAAAGCCCTGCAGTGACAGGATGATGGGCAGTGGCTCCAAACAAGAGAAGAGTAGATAGAGATTGAATGTCATGAACAAGTTCTTTACCATGAGGGTGGTAGAACACTGGAACAGGTTGCCCAGGGAGGCAGTTGTGGCCCCATCCCTGGAGATATTCAAGGTGAGGCTCAACCGGATCTGGGCAACCTGATGTAGTTGAAGATGCCCCTGCTTACTGCAGAGCAGGTTGGACTTGATGGCCTTTGGATGTCCCTTCCAACTCAGACCATTCTGTGATTCTGAAGAAGCCCTTTCTGTTGTCTTTGACCTTCCGTGTGAGGTTGAATTCCTAGGAGGTCTTAGCTGTCCTAGTTGCTTCCCTACATCCTCTGACAACAGTCTTATACTCCTCCCAAGTGATCAAGCCCTCGTTCCATAATCTGTAGATTCTCTTGAGTTTGCTCAGCAGTTCCCTACTTAACCATGCAGGTCTCCTGGCTCCCTTTCTCGATTTCCTACTTGTTGGAACACTCTGATCTTGAGCTTGGAAGAAGAGGTCCTTGAATAGTAATCATCATAGTTGCCTTTGCCTTCTAGTACCCTGTCCCATGAGATTTCCCATAGCAATTGCTTGAAAAAGACAAAGTTGGCCCTGCTGAAGTCCAAGATCATGATTCTGTTTGGCATTCTGTTCCTACCACACAAGACCCTGAACTCCATCCTCACATGATTGCTACAACCAAGGCTGCCCTCAACCTTCATTGCTTCAACCAGACCCTCCTTGTTAGTGAGTATCAGGTCCAGTAGTACTCCTCTTCTAGTTGGTTCCTCCACCATTTGCATCAAGATGTCATAGTTTCATAGTTTCATAGTTTCAGTTAGGGTTGGAAGGGACCACAAGGATCATCTAGTTCCAACCCCCCCTGCCATGGGCAGGGACACTCTACCCTAGATCAGGCTGGATAGAGCCTCGTCTAGCCTGGTCTTAAACACCTCAAGGGACGGGGCCTCAACCACCTCCCTGGACAACCCATTCCAGGCCTTCACCAAGGCACTGGAAGAACCTCCTGGACTGTGGCTGGCTGAGTAGGCCTTCCAGCAATTATCAGTGCAGTTAAAATCCCCCATGAGAACCAGGGCCTGTGACTGCAAGGCTGCTGTCAGCTGCCTGTAGAAGGCCTCATCAACTTCCTCATTCTGATCAGGTGGCCTGTAATAAACACCCACAACTGTATCACCCATGCTGGCTTGCCCCCTAATTCACACACACAAACTCTTAGCTCATCCTTCATCCACCCCTGGACAGAACTCAATACATTCTAGTTGCTCCCTCATGTAAGAGCAATTCCACTACCTGTCTATGTTGACCTGTCTTTCCTAAAAAGGACATAGCCGTCTATGACCACACTCCAGTCATGTGAGCTGTCCCACCACATCTCTGTAATTGCCACCAGCTCATAACCCCTTGACCGCATATAGGTTTCTCACTCCTCCTGTTAATTCCCCATGCTGTGTGCGTTGGTGTACAGATGGTGCAGGGAGTGAGATGAGCACATCAATTCTGCCCTGTTGGGGTGTGAGACATTCTGGTTTCATTAGCACTGGAACACTGCCCCACTGGAGCAAGACCAGCAACAACCCCATCCCCCTTTGATTCTAGTTTAAAGCTCTATGAATGAGCCATGCTAGTGCCAAGAGAATGGGCTCTTCTTGATGATGCCCAGTAATAGGACAAAGGGCAAAGAAAGTTCCATGGAAACATGAGGAAATTTTTTTCCACTGTGAGAGTGTTGGAATGCTGGAACAGACTGCCCAGGGGGGGTTGTGGAATCTCCCTCTCTGGAGGTATTAAAACCCTGCCTGGATGTGTTCCTGTGTGATCTGCTCTAGGTGATCCTGCTGTGGCAGGGGGGGTTGGACTTCATGATCTTTCAAGGTCCCTTCCAAGCCCTAATGATTCTGTGATGATTCTATTATTCTATGCTACCTAGTCAAGACAACAATTAAAAACCTGACAGCACACCTGAAGCTGACAGCACCTGGTTTTCCATGGCTTCTGGCAAATACTTTGAATTTCCTGTTTTCTATGTGATCTCCTTCACACTGCTGGGGAAATCTCCACAGAGGCTCTGAAGTCTCTCCTATTCCCAGCAGGCTTCCCCATTCTATGGACAGGAGTGGGGCATATGCTATAGGACAAGCTGGTTATATCAGACAGCCTTTTCCCTCCAGCTGGAGACAGTGACCAGCTTTTGGCATTTTTTTCCTTTTTCACATGGTTCTGCCAGTCTCTGAAAAAGCAGATATGTTATCTGAGCAGGGCTGGTTGTTATATGGACAATAAGAATTTTCTTATAAATCACCCTTTGCTTCCTCCTATACAAAACCACTCACTTTTGTCCCTGCTGCAGGCAAGAACATAAAACTTCTCAAATATCAGTGTTTTTTTAAGTTTTGGAAAGTTAATACTAACTGAAAAGGCAATCAAAGTGTTGTCATAAGGACCTCAAGTACCTTCCCTTGCACTATAGGCCTGCTGGTGTTCTGCCCTGCCTGGCTGCAACTGCAGTGCCCCACAGCAGCCTCTCCCTTGCACCCAGTATATTCCTTTATCCCCAGACCATAGCTTTCCACATTCTCCTACAGCAGAGATCTCTGTCTCCACTGCCAGAAAGCACTCTGGAAGCAGCAGGGTTGGTCCTGCTGTTCACCACCCTGCAGGGCGTGGTGAGGTCTGAGGTTCAATGCATTTTGCTGCCTCTTCATACAAACAGTATGAGCGTTGCACTGTATATAGCAGAGTAAAACCTATTGCAAATTTCATGCACTGGGCTTGACCAGCTGTGTATTTAAAACATGAGAAGATAGAGAAAAGTTCCATATTTACTTCTAATTACTTCTCACATTGTTAAAACCCTCCATAGAAAGCTAAGTGGAAAAGGTGGTGAGAAACATGAGATCTTAGATTATACAAGGCATAAAGAGCCTCCCTAATCAACATGGCTACATGACAATCTTTTCTATCTACCCCAGCACTTCAGGATTATCACCTCTTGAGCTAACCAGCTGCTCTATGACCCCATGGTTTGCAAATTGCTATGATAAGAAGCTTCACACATACCTGTATACGATGTCACCTATACTGGCACATATGCTACTCTGTTATACTTGGATTTCTCACCATCTCAGTGTACTGTACTTCATTTGACAGTATGAGCTTCCCCAGTATGAAACAGGTCAAAAAACAGTGCAGGAATGTTGTCAGATGCTCAAGATGCCTTGAAAAAGGGAGCTCACGCCTTTCCAGCTGGAATTTCCTCTTGGCATTGCTTCTTGACTAGATGAAGACCCAAGAAAGCCATGTGAGCTAAGTCAACATAATTTTCTCCCACTTCCCCAGAATATTCAGCTGCCTTTTTGTTTCATTGGCTGTCAGGTGCAGTTTTACATCACCTGTAGCAGCTCTGAGCTTGGAGACAATACAAGGGCTAAGGCTGACATCATAAACCAAGCAAAGTTTTCAAAACCCTCCCTATAGCAGTTCCACCCTAGTAGAATAAAACCAAATCCAAGTAATCCTCTAAGATTCCAGCAGTTCATAAAGAATGAGAACCTAGTGATGAGACACTGTTGTAGCAGTATTAAGGCACTGTTTAAATAGCAGCTAATGCTGGTGACTTCTGCCTGTGGAGATCCCACCCTCCTCCAACCAGCCTTTCTACTGCAAGATGTTTCACACAAATAAGAAGCTCAGATCTGACATCTGCAGTTAGGTAGCACTCATAGCTTGGCCTTAGCTTTTCAAAATAGGTAGTCCTTCTCTTATCCACTTCTCATGCGGGAGATTATTGTTCTTCATAGGGTTAGCTCATCTCTCTTTTGCTTTTCAAAATCCAGACCTATTTCTTGTTTCTGCACAAGGATGGGCATAGCATGACTGCCCAGATGCTACAGTGTGCAACAGAAGTGATTTCCAGACCACTGAATACCCTCTGCTATGGAACCTCTGACAGCTTAAGCACAGACCAAGGCATTTTCAGCCACCTCATTCAGCCAGGACTGGGGACTGGTGACATCTTCCCCTTTTGCAAGGCACAATCAACTGATAATACAGAAGACACATGAATAAGAACCTTTCTTGCTCCTACACAGCTCCTCGGGGCCCAGTAGCCATGGAAAGTATTTCTTTTTCTTAAAATCTAACTGTGAGCTGGATTAACTGATCTGGCCTCTGATCACTACGAGATGTTTGTAAAACACCCAAACAGCAATGTACATCTGTTTTAAATCTGGTTTACATTCATGAGAAGAGGAAAATGTGGAGCCATGTGACCAGTGTTAGATTTGTGTGGTTAAGACGATGGATAATTAACTTTGTTTATGTGCCCTCGAATCCAGAAAATTGGTTCTTCAGACCTATGGCTTCTTAGGATTTAATTTGTTTGGGTTTGTTTGTTTGTTTGTTTCTAGAAGAAGGCTACATTTGGGGTCTGAGTCTTTGTTGATTAGAATCCCCCACAGACTTAGTAAGTCAATGTAGAAGTACTGGTAATGGTTCAAACTCGTCTTCAGTTACTTACTGCTTTCTTGTCCCACCTTGTCCTGGTTTGAGGCCAGGCGGAGGGGCAAAAGAATGACACTCACACAAATGGATTGACAAAGTGATGGGAAGTTTAAACAGAAAAGCAATTAGTGTTTTACAGAAACTACAAGCACAGTGACAAAAGCATCCCAAAGCATACAGAGTCCCTTCTAGCACACCCAAAATCCTCCCAGCACTTCCCATCTCTCCACCTGAGGAGAGAAACCCAAAACCCCCAGGGCTCTTTCTTCCTTCCCCTCCCCCCCCGCCCGGCCACTGCTAGGCTACTCTCAGGCTGGACAGGTCTGAGACTGCCCCTACCCCCCTTCTCCTCCTGGCATTAGGCCTAGACAGGCCTAACAGGCCTTGAGATATCACACCAGTGTTACCTGATAGGTAGCAGATCCCATGGGAGCAGAGAGGGAAGAAAGAGGAAGAGAGAGACTTTGCAGATGGATTTATAGGTCACAGGACATTATGGGTATGAAACACGCTGCTTCCTGTGTCCTCCTTCTGGGCTGGACCCTCGGGGCACTGCAGGCATATGTGGCAAGGACAGGAGGCACTCAGCCTAAACTGCCACACACCTCTTACCTGGTTATTTTACCATAGCATGGCCATCAATCCCATTATTTCCCATCACAGGTTTTGCGTAGCTTACTGAGATCAAGTCTCAAGCAATGCATTACTACCTGGAAGTTGTACTGAAAAGGACATGAGTGGGTTGATATGGGAAGGTATGCTACAGTTCCTACTGGGACCAGAGACAAAATTCTCCTTAAGGCCACTAGTCTCAGGGATTATAATTTGCTACAACTTTTTGTAATGACTACTGTGAAAGGATCTCAGCCTAGCAGATGGTCAACGAAGTACCTCCATGAATAACATTGCAGCAGCAGGCATTTCAGGTTAAAAGAGGCACATCCCAAAAATGGTATGGGCTTGTAGTGGTGTCAGTCACTACATGGCAATGCACCATCACATGGCAGTTCACATCCCTCCAACAACTGGTGCCAAGTAACCCAAACTGCCTCAGGATACCCTCCCTCCTGTGCCATCCAGCCAAGGGAGGGAAAAGGCTTGTGCCACTTAGAGCGTTAGTCTCAACATTTGCAGCAACAGGATTTTCTTTGCATTAAGCTCCCATCATCTAGTGCATCTCGTGCTTATGAATTGTTCACTCTAGATTTACAAGATAACCTGGCATATTCACAGAATCACAGAATATATCTGGTTGGAAAAGACCTCGAAGAATAAGCAGTCCAACCTTTGATGAAGTACTGAAGAGTCAACACTAGACCATGACACTACATGCCAGGATCACACAGCGCTTGAGCACCCCTAGGGACAGTGATTCCACCACTGCCCTGGGCAGACCATTCCAATGTTTGATAACCCTCTCTGTGAAGAAATATTTCCTAAATATCCAGCCTAAACCTCCCCTGACACAGCTTGCAACCACTTCCTCTAGTCCTGTTCCTTGACACCAACCTCCCTTCAGGTAGTTGTATAGAGTGATGAAGTCTCCCCTCAGCTTCCTCCTCTCTAGACTGAACAACTCCAGCTGTCTCAGATGCTCCTCATAGGTCACGTGCTCCAGGCCTTTCATGAGCCTCATTACCTTTCTCTGGACTCACTCCAGCACCTGAATATCCTTCCTATAGTGAGGGGCCCAGAACTGGACACAATATACAACATGTGGCCTCATCAGTGCTGAGTACAGGGGAACAATCACCTCCCTGTTCCTGCTGGCCACAGGGTTTCTAATACAAGTCATGGTGCCATTGGCTTTCTTGGCCACCTGGGCACTCTGCTGACTCATATTCAGTTGTCTATCAACCCATTCCTGCAAGTGCCTCTCCATACAAAACCTGTACTGTATGTTCTTAAATAGCAAATGTTGTCCATTTGGAGATACTAATGTACCTGGATTAGTAAGATTGCCACTGAAAAAGTTGTCCCATTAGCTTGTTTTGAAAAAAGTTCACTTTTATTTTTCCCCCATTAATTCCTGTCAGCATATGTAGCATGTGTAACCTTGTGGTTTAAACACAGTTACTTAAATGTTGATCTAATGTATGTCAGCTGGGACTGGATCTCTACCCAATTCATCCATTTTCCTGTCTTATCCATTTGCCTGTAAATCTAATTTCTTACTGTCCTGGGTTAGCACAGCCTGCTCTGACAAGCCCTCCCATCTCCCCACACAGACTGGAGGGAAAGTAACAAAAAAACCCCTCTGAGTTGAGATAGAGAGTTTCAGTGGAAATAATCCAATACACATCTACCTTAGCCTATTTGCACAAAAGTGCAGTGAAATGCAGAAGCCAGCGACCTCCCCTCACCTCCTTGACCCACATCCTGCCCAGCACAAAAGACCAACACCCCAAAAACTGGAGACCAGAAGCAGCAATTGGAACAGGAAGCTTCTCACGTTACAATCTGGACTTCAAGTCCCATAATACCTTGCTCAAACCAGCACTTTTGGCATGGTATTGAATATCAACAGCAGATTCAACTCATCCCATGACAGTTACACAGGCATTTGATACCAGTATGGCCTTAATATATACCATGGGAACAGCCTTTGCTGATCCATGATCCAAGTAAAGAATAGCACTTTAAAAGGGATTGCAGGCAAAATTATACTCTGCAAATAATAATAAAAATTACAGGTGAACAAATACCTAAATAGAAGAAAAGTTTAGGAACAGTTTTCTTAAATCTCCGTGGCTGTGCAGCATTCTGTTTATACAACTTTGCATATGTAGCCGTTTGAACCACAGCAGTCTTTATTCTGTTATCAAGGTAGTGTCAACAACAAGAGCATACAGTAACACCTTCAACATTAGATTTCTCCATTGGCTTATTAGCTTAATAGCCAATATCAAATCATCTCTCAAATCCATAGATTGAGTTAGCCAATCCCTAGAGATTTACGAGGAGGGAATATTCTAAATGCCTGGCCACCATTCTTCAAAATTAAGCCCCAGAGTCTTTAGTTTAAAAAGTTACATCAAGGGCTGCTCAAAAAATATTTGAAGGAATTAATAAACCAAATGATAACATTAACCTATTCAACACTAACTGTTTTAGAAGAGTATATGTATTTTAAAATATGAGAAGGTAATATATTTCTCCTTCCCCCTTCCTGGAATTAAAATTATTAGGTTAATATTGAAACATCAGAATAAAACCCAACACTTAAAATCACTTTTGCAGTAAAGGGTACCACCTCACATCTACCTCTTTCATTACAAATACAATTGTCATAGTATAACCCCTTTGAACACAGAGCCTCACCAACATTTGTCAACAGAAAAAGGAGCAAAATGTGCCTGTCAGTCTACAGGCTTTTATTAGCTCCGATGAACAGCACATCCACAAGATCGTTCTAAGCACATAAGAATAGTAGGTTTCTGAAAGAACTAAACCAAGGATGACATTTGGATGAATGCTGATGAGAACTCTCTAGGAGCTGTACAAATTCAAGAAGGTTCATATAGCTCATTCTGCTTGACACAGTTCTTACACTCCTGACAATACTGATTAGTCACTTTGGTAGACAAAAGTTAAGTGAGAAAAGACATTGAAGTATATTTTACAGACAATAAATCCACAAGGTGTTTACTACCTTGAAAAATTAAGCATTACTGAATCCATACTATCTGAATATATAGCACACAAGTGAGGTTATGCCAGTTGTAGATACAGGATTGGATGTCATAAGCATGACATTCACAGCAACTTAAGGATTAGTGAAGGCCCTGGATGAACATAGCAGTGGTGAGCACACATGATTAGCTGCTGCAGCTTAACAATTAGTTAGCCTAAAATACAATACAATACAATAAATACAATAATACAATACAATACACCAGGTTGAAAGAGACCTTCAAGATCATCGTGTCCAACCCATCAACCAATCCAACCCACCTAAACAACTAAACCATGCAGCCAAGCACCCCATCAAGTCTCCTCCTGAACACCTCCAATGATGGTGACTTCACCACCTCCACGGGCAGACCATTCCAATGGGCAATCACTCTCTCTCTATAGAACTTCTTCCTAACATCCAGCCTAAATCTGCCCTGGTACAGCCTGAGACTGTGTCCTCTTGTTCTGGTACTGGCTGCCTGGGAGAAGAGACCAACCTCTGCCTGTCTACAACCTCCCTTCAGGTAGTTGTAGAGAGCAATAAGGTCACCCCTCAGTCTTCTCCAGGCTAAGAAGCCCCAGCTCCCTCAGCCTCTCCTCATAGGGCTTGTCTTCCAAACCCCTCACCAACTTCCTTGCCCTTCTCTGGACAAGTTCCAGCAAGTCAACATCCTTCCTAAACTGAGGGGCCCAGAACTGGACACAGGACTCAAGGTGTGGCCTAACCAGTGCAGTGTAGAGGGGCAGAATGACCTCCCTGCTCCTGCTGGCCACACTGTTCCTGATCCAGGCCAGGATGCCATTTTCCTTCTTGGCCACCTGGGCACACTGCAGGCTCATGTTCAGCCTACCATCAACCAGTATCCCCTGGTCCCTCTCTGCCTAGCCACTCTCCAGCCACTCTGACCCCAGCCTGTAGCACTGCATGGGGTTGCTGTGGCCAATGTGCAGAACTGGGCACTTTGATATGTTAAATCTTATGCCGTTGGATTCTGCCCATCTGTCCAGCCTGTCGAGGTCCCTCTGCAAAGCCTCTCTGCCCTCCAGCAGATCAACTCCTGCCCCCAGCTTGGTGTCGTCCACAAATTTACTGATGATTGACTCAATGCCCTCATCCAGATCATCAATAAAGATGTTAAAGAGCATGGGGCCCAGCACTGATCCCTGGGGCACACCACTAGTGACAGGCCACCAGCTGGATGTGGCACCATTCACCACCACTCTCTGGGCTCAGCCCTCCAGCCAGTTCCTAACCCAACACAGTGTGCTCCTGTCCAAGCCATGGGCTGACAGCTTGGCCAGGAGTTTGCTGTGGGGGACGGGTCAAAGGCCTTGCAGAGGTCCAGGTAGACCACATCCACAGCCTTCCCCACATCCACCAGGAGGGTCACCTGATCATAGAAGGAGATCAGGTTCGTGAGGCAGGACCTGCCCTTCCTAAATCCATGCTTCCTGTCTTCCTTTACATGTACAAAAGGAAGCTTGGATGCTGTAGCTGTGTGAGGTGGCCATGCCTGTGACCATGCACTGTTTCCAGGGAACTGTGTGTTCAAAAAAAAGAGGGGTTTGCATGTCCTTGATGATAAGCTAAGAAAACTTGTAGAGACACAAATCCAAAATGTTAAGTTTCATTATTCTGGCAGAGAATGGTAAAGACAGATTCAATGGCCAGATGTTGAGGTGTGATAAACTCAAAGAGAAATACAGCACAGTATTCTAAACAGGGAAAATATTCAGGTTTTGGGACCTCTTTTCAAACTTATGATGGTTCCCCCTCCATGGAAAAGGTAAAATGGAAAGGGACAGTTTTCCCACTTATCTGCTCCAGTTCAGACTGAAATTAATTCAGGATGTTTCAGACCTGAGTTTTACAAAACCTCGGACTGGATGATCACAGCATCTCTTCTGGGTTTTCAGCACCGAGATACATGTATCATCCCTGGCTCAGCTTTCTTGAAACTACAGTTCATCTGCATACACTAGGCATGCATGTCAGCCACATAATTATGACTTGGTCCTCAAAGTAGATAGCTCCTGTGTTCTGGCCTACAAATAAGAGGAATCAAAAGGTTTCAGTGCCTGAAATCAGATATAACTGCTGTCAGTAGCACCATGCAACTCGTTTGCTAACAATGTCATGAGTCCTTCACTCTCTTAAGATCTTGCCCTTGAGGTTAGATAAAATAATTTCTCCAAGGAGGCTTCCTCTTCCTTGGCTGCTTTTCCTCCTCAGGAGCAAATACAAAGCCCATTCTGAGGGGTGTGTTTTGAGTGAGAATATTTGTATTTGTTCAAAAGGCCAAGCTCAGGCATTCCCTCAACATCCCAAGTGGTGGTAACTTTAGATGACTTAGCCCCTGAAAGGTTTACATTGCTTAGACTGAATCATTGCTGAAACTGTTCAGCAGCTGAAGGGTAGCTGAGTTGCACTTGTGAGATTGTGCTCATGCTTTTACCTCTTCATCCTGAAACCTGGATGGATTGTGAGATTGTGTTATGGAACCATGAGAGCAGGTGACATAGGAATAAAGTCATGTGTATTATGGACACCACTGTTTCTCTCTACTTCATCAAGCCTTTAAGAGGCATCTATATGAACATTTTCAAAGCCTTCATCAGGATTTTTTTATATGTGGTCCATTCATGCTGCTACATTTTCCTAGTCTACTCTTTGAGGCACTCCAGTGTTCAGAGAAAAGCATATTAGGTGGAGCCCAGTTATAGGAGTGAGACCACAGTCTATGGGCAGGGACACCCTACACTAAATCAGGCTGGCCAGAGCCTCATCCAGCCTGGTCTTAAACACTTCCAGGGATGGGGCCTCAACCACCCCCCTGGACAACCCATTCCAGGGCTTCACCACTCTCATGGTGAAGAACTTCCTCCTCACATCCAGCCTGAATCTCCCCACCTCCAGCTTCATTCTATTCCCCCTACTCCTATCACTACCTGATAGCCTGAGAAGTCCCTCCCCAGCCTTCTTGTAGGCCCCCTTCAGATACTGGAAGGCCACAATTAGGTTGGAACTAGATGATCCTTGTGGTCCCTTCCAACCCTGACTAATACTATGATGCTATGATACTATATAGGCCCAGGTACTCCACAGGGACAAGGCAGAGCTGCTGAAGATCTGTAGGCTGAGAGCTAAACTTCTTACCTACGTTTCTGTGGGTGAGCCTGATGAGATGGCTTTGATACTCCTCAACAACATACTCATGTTTCTCTTAAGGGGAGGTGTCTGGCTCCAGATTAGGGCAGGAAAACAATCGCAGTGCTTTGATGGGGAAGAATTCATCATGAAGAGATGATCTTTACATTAAAGTAGAGGTGGGACTGAAAGGCAGTGGGGAGGAGAAAACCTCAACTATTTTGGGATGTTAAAGGTGGCAGCTGCCTATTTTCTGACACTTTTACACAACTGTTTTACCTATCCCATTTTTGTGGCCCTCAACATAGTGGAAGAATATTCTTTCTTTCTTTAAACAAACAAACCAAAACAGAAGCAGGTTGCTGGTGACTCTGCTGAGAGTCAGTTCACTATTTGGAACATTTGTAGACTTGGTAAAATATATTCCCCTAAAGAAACTTACCATGGGACAGCAATGTGCCTTTGTGGCCAAGAAGAGCAATGGTATCCAGGGGTGCATTAAGAAGAGGGCAGCAAGTCAAGGGGTGGCCCTGTACATCAGGGAGGCTCTAGACACCGTGGAACTAGGGATTAAGGATGATCCAGTTGAGTGCCTGTGGGTGAGAATTAGAGGGAAGGCCAATAAGGCTGACACCCTGGTTTCATGAGTTTTCTGTACCATCTTCAAAGAAAAGTAGTAGGTACTTTTCCCCCTGATTAACAAGCATGCTCTGTAAGTCAACTCAGAAAACATTCCTGCAGAATTACTGCAAAATCCTGCAGATGCTTCTAATTTTGTTTTTACAGCTAATGAAGATAATGTTTTACACAAAACCATACAATAAATGTACTGCTAGAGTATTTTGCATGCAGTTTATTTATTTACACTATACTTAGTGTCAGAATGTTTTTTCTGTAAACTTTATTCATAATAAAAGATATCAGGTATATTTTCTGTAATGTCTTTGGACCATATGCCTCACAAAGACTTCTTCATGACACTCTCTGGAAACTTGGCAGCTTATCAGTGAGCTTTTTTGAGCTCAGTGTTCAAGAAATATGTTTCTACACACATACCAGCAGAAACAGGATCAGTTTTAAAATAAAGACAGGCCCAGTGACAATTCCCACAAGACTGAGGTGAGAGACCCAAAGGACCAATTTTCTTAAAGAATGAAGAAAGTGTGGCTAACTAGATGAAAGTATTACTTCTTGCTGTACCACTCCAACATTCCTGTTTGCTGAAAATGACTGACATGCCTCTGCTGGGCTGGAGACAGCACATGGCACAATGTGCTTGTCCCTCAGGAGACTCCTGGGTTATGGATGTGGAATGAGGTGTGTCAGTCTCAACCCAGGCATATTGCAAATGTGGTTATGACTACTTCACTGTCATAATACAAACAGTAAATAAATGAACTGAAAGTGTGGCTTCATAGTGGCATTGTCCTTTAAAATGATATTCAGTTGCTTTTCTTCAAAGAGATTATCCTCCTCAAGGCCTAGCTCCTTCCACACGTATTAGGAATCATAGAGTGATTTGGGTTGGAAGGAACCTTCAAAGGTTATCTAGTCCAATCCCCTTGCAGTGAGTTGGGACATACTCCACTAGATTATGTTGCTCAGAGCCTTGTCACGGAGTCACAGAATCACAGAAAACATCATCCAGTCCAACTCTCAACCCAGCACTGAAAGGTCAACATTAAACCATGTCCAAATGCACCAGCTCCACACATTGCTTAAACACCCCCAGGGACAGTGACTCTACCACTGCCATGGGCAGACCCTCTCTGTGAAGAAATATTTCCTAATATCCATCCTAAAGCTCCCTTGGTGGGAGGAAGGGAAAACATAACCTGTGCCCCTTCCGTGTAGGTGATGAAGAAGCTGTAATATGTAATCCAAGGGCAGAATGTAATGCTTCTTAAAGAACGTAACATGCTACTCAACATTTTGTGAGGGTAAGTAGCAGTGCGACACTGAGAGTGGGTTGGTATCTGCATTAGTGTGTAATATGTGACTATGCTTCATTAGGGAGAAAACTTGCTGTATGCACCCTCTGAAAATCTCCACCCCCAATTATCCTGATACCTACTGGGAAGTGCAGAGATTTGTAACAGAAATATTGCAATTCTAAGATAAAGTGCAAATATGCATATGAAAGCATGAGAAAACACAACAGAGCAAAGCATGTTGCTCATAGTCAAGGTCATGACTGTAAGTCATGAAGCTGGTAAAATGATGGTGCTGTTTACACAGACACCAGACAGCCTGTGCTTTTCTAAAACCACGCCCTGGTGCCAGGAGGGTGACAACAAAGGTACATTCTGGTGTACACATTATTCTTCATCCAACTGTCCTAATATGACAACAGGCCACAGCTACACAGACCATCAAAAATGGGAAAGAAAATAGCCAGGAAGCTTGCCTATATGTCTTGCTGCTTTGGAATATATGTGTGCAAGAGTGTCGGTGGGTAGAAACAACTTACACAGAGATTTGTAAAGTAAAATTCCACTCCCCTTTCATAGGGTCTTGTGCTTAATCTTACACTAATTTCTTACACAGAGCGTAAATACCACTTTGTTTTACATATGGGAGTTTCATCTGAAGAAGCCTACTCTTGAAGCTGTGTTAAAAGGTGATTGCCTTTTTCAACATTAGAGCTCAACAAAACAAAACAAAAAAAGTGACAACCCATTATACCCAGAGGCCATGGGAATTATATCATCCTTGCAAGATGTCTTGATTACCTTATTGTTGCTTGAAAAGGATAACCAAAAATGACAAAACAAAAGAAAGGGGAAAAAGGGGGGGGGAAGAAGCATATTTGCACTTTCAAAATGTCATTAATCAAATGACTGCCTAGACCTGTAATGCCAAACATGTAAATCAATGCCCATTTGGGAGCTTAGAGCACACGTTTCCTCTCTTTTCAACTTGTAAATTATCAGAAGCAGTCAGAAGGAAAACTTCCTGCTGTTCCTGACCTGGAAAGAATGCTGGGTCTGAAATGCTATTGCCTGAGGTGCCAACACAAATAGCCAGGAGGAAAAGTCAACCCCACTGCACAGAGAATGAGAGGGGACACACAATGGGATAGGTTACTGCAGTAGCAGAAAAAAAGATTCAGCACTTCAGAGTTCTGTTCTAGCAGTTAATGGAAACAGCTTCTGAATGAAATACAACTAAAAAGCCAGAAGTCAAGCTTTATGCTTGATGTGCTTCATTGCTAGGTGGAAGGTACAAAGGCACAGAGAAAGAGCTTATAAAGAAATGGGGGAAAGTGCCCATACTTCAGAGAAGCAATCAGAAATGTCATTACTAACTGCAAGGCAGGTAATCTGAAGGAAACAAGTATTGGTTAGGAGGGGAGTTCGGTCTGGGATTTGACTCTCAGCACTGAGAGCTGAGAGTATGTGGAGCAAGTGCTCTGAATCTGGCAGCAGGGCAGAGACGGCTATGACAAAGAGCCCAAAAAGGTGAGGTCTGTCAAGTCATTAGAAACACCGGAATTACCTCACTGGAAGATGGAGAAGATCAAAGGAGAGGAAACAGATCCCAAGCAAAGGTGATCACATCATTAATGAAATCACTACAGAATTACAGGACTCCTCAGGAGTGCTGGAGTCTGTGCCTTGTTACACTCTTTATATTCAAAGTAAAGCTTATGACAGCTGGGTTATAACAGGAGACCTGAATTTTTCACGAAGACAAACCTCAACCCATAACTGGAATGGCTCAGAGTTGCTTTCCTTAGTAGATGGAGGGCAGATAATTCATCTAAGATCATTCAAAACCCTCAAGAAGCTGCAAAGGCAAGACAAACAATAGGTCTGTATGAATTCTGTACAGATTTAACCAGAACCAGTGAAACAGAACAGAGGTTTTGCATTGCCTACTTGGAATGAGTCTCACTTGTGTAAAATATCAATGTGTCATAGAGGCTTCAACACTCTACAAAGGAGTGCATTTTTCTAAGAGCAAGAAGGAACTGAAGCTCTGTATGTGTGATGTTTAGGAAAGCTAAATCATCACATCCATAAAACACAGTTAGAAGACAATTCATGATGCTGGATTAGAATTATGTGAAAGAAACACATATTATCCATAAAAGCCAGTTACTCTGACTGAATATAGAGGGATGTACACATCCAAAATGAGTCAAACCTGAAATGTCAGTGCTAGCAGTATGTCACAACTCACACACTCCCCCATGTGATATGCTTACAGAGGAATATCATGATTAACTTGATCTCAGACAGTTTCTTGAAAGAAGACCCAGGAAAGCCAGTGAGGATATCTCCTGGCCACATCCTGCACATTGTATTTGATGTGACTTCTTAGCCTATGGCCACTGCAGCAGATGTCATCAGCTTTGGTGTTGGTGGGTTCAATACAAGTTGTACATAGATGAGTGGAAAATTGTCCATCTGGTTATGAGGCACCAAAGCTAAGGAAGAGAATTTTTAGGGAACATGCAGCTACCTGTAGGACACTTGCTATGAAAATGTAGATGCTTGGTATGATCACCACAGATCACAAGCATATTGTAGTTTGAATGGACAGCAGTGGAACGGACCAAGAAGCTTCTTCTAACCTACAACCTGCCAGAGAGAGCAACACCTCTCCCTATAAAAATTATTTTTTAAAAAGCCAACAATGCAAAGACTATGTCTTGCCCACTAGAATAATCCCTTTATATCAGACAGCACTACAAGGCCAGTTCAGTAGCTACATGTTAAAAAATCAGGATAGTGGACTACACGGTCCTAGGGGTAAATCCTATCCTATGACAGACAATCCTGCTTAAAATACATGGGACTGAGAGACACAAAATTCACCTTACCTTAGGTAAGGTAATTTTTAACTGCCAGAAGTCAGAGTGTGACCTACCAAGACTTAAATTCTGATGGAACCAGGACCATTAAAAAGCACTAGGCAGCAATTGTTGAGAGCTGCCCCTAGGGAACATACCTAGCTGAAACACAGCTGAGCATGCAATATGAGAGCTGAGGAGGAGTATTCTGAAGAAACATTTTCTCTCAAAAGCTGCTCACATCAGAGTAGCCAAATGCCTGTTAGTGTGGGTTTTTACATAGGAATTGCACGATGAGAATTTAGCTGCCTGTTCTTAACAACATTAGCATCGTCAAGTGGTAGCCAAGAAAGCCAGTGACACCCTGGCTTGTATTAGAAACACTGTGGCTGCAGGAACAGGAAGGTGATCATTCCCCTGTAACTCTGCACTGGTGAGACAACACCTCAAGTATTATGTTCAGTTCTGGGCCCCTCACTACAAGAGGGACATTCAGCTTCTGTAGTATATCTGGCCTGCATTAGGAATAGTGTGGCCAGCAGGAGCAGGGAGGTCATTGTGCCCCTGCACTCTGCATTGGTTAGGCCACACCTTGAGTCCTGGGTCCAGTTCTGGGCCCCTCAGTTTAAGAAGGACATCGAGACACTTGAATGTGTCCAGAGAAGGGCAACAAGGCTGGTGAGAGGTCTTGAGCACAAGCCCTGTGAGGAGAGGCTGAGGGAGCTGGGGTTGTTTAGCCTGGAGAAGAGGAGGCTTGGGGCGACCTCATTGCTCTCTACAACTACCTGAAAGGTGGTTGTAGCCAGGAAGGGGTTGGCCTCTTCTCTCTAGCAACCAGCACCAGAACAAGGGAACACAGTCACAAGCTGTGCCAGGGGCAGTTCAGGCTGGAGGTGAGGAGAAAGTTCTTCACTGAGAGAGTCATTCGCCATTGGGATGGGCTGCCCAGGGAGGTGGTGGAGTCACCGTCCCTGGAGGTGTTTAAGAGGGGATTGGATGTGGCACTTGGTGCCATGGTCTAGTTTGTGGTGACAGGTTGGACTCGATGATCTTCGAGGTCTCTTCCAACCTTAGTGATACTGTGATGTTCAGAGAAGGGCAACAAGGCTGGTGAAGGGCCTGGAACACATGACCTATGAGGAGTGTCTGTTGGAGCTGTGTTGTTCAGTCTGGAGATGAGCAGGCTGAGGGGAGACCCCATTGTTCTACAACTACCTGAAGGGAGGTTGGAGCAAGGAGGGGGGCAGCCTCTTCTCTTTGGTGGTTACAAGCTGTGTCAGGGGAGGTTTGGGCTGGGTACTAGGAAATACTTCTTCACAGAGAGGTTTATCAAACATTGGAGTGGTCTGCCCAGGGCAGTGGTGGAGTCACTGTCCCTGGAGGTGTGTGGACCTGGTGCTCAGGGACATGGTCTAGTGTTGACCCTTCAGTGCTGAGTTGAAAGTTGGAGAGGATGATCTTTGAGGTCTCTTCCAACCAGATAGTAGTAGTATCACTAAGGTTGGAAGAGACCTCAAAGATCATCGAGTCCAACCTGTCTCCACAAACCCCATGACTAGAACATGGCACCAAGTGAAAGGACATTGCCTCCCCAGAGAGAACACTCCTGCCCACTGCAGGCTTGAACTCACGACCTTCCCAGTAAGAGTCTTAGGTGCTACCAGATATATTCTGTGATTCTGTTTCAACTGGGAAAGCTGTCAAGAGCTCATCTGGTCCAACATCTGGCTCAGCTGAGGGCTCTGACAATTCCAATAAATCTCTCCTTGGGACCTATCAATCATATTTTCTTAATGCTATTTGAATTTCTGTGTCTAATTAAGGATCAGCATCCCAGTAAGTGGAACTTCAGAGATACAGCTGGACTCAGGAACTACTAGTTGTTGCTGGAGCAGTATGGGTTTGATGGATGGACCATTCAGTGGATAAAGAACAGGTTTGATGGCCACACCCAAAGGGTGGCTGTCAATGGGTCCATGTCCAAGTGGAGGCCAGTGACAAGTGGAGTGCCTCAGTGGTCAGTACTGGGACCAGTCTTGTGGTGACATGGACAGTGGCATAGAGTGCACCCTCAGCAAGTTTGCTGACGACACCAAGCTGTGTGGTGCAGCAGACAGGCTGGAGGGAAGGGAGGCCATCCAGAGGGACCTGGACAGGCTGGAGAGGTGGGCACAAGCCAACCTCAGGAGCTTCAACAAGACCAAGTGCAAGGTCCTGCATCTGGGTCGAGGCAACCCCAGGCATTGATATAAGCTGGGCAGCAGCTGGCTTGAGAGCAGCCCTGAAGAAAAGGACTTGGAGTTGCTGGTGGATGAGAAGCTCAACAGGAGCCAGCAGTGTGCACTTGTAGCCCAGAAAGCAAATCACATCCTGAGCTGCATCAAGAGAAGCAGAGCCAGCAGGTCGAGGGAGGTGATTCTCCCCCTCTACTCCACTCTGGTGAGACTTCACCTGGAGCACTGCATCCAGTTCTGGAGCCTCTATTACAGGAAGGATCTGGAGGTGCTGGAACGTGTCCAGAGAAGAGGCACAAGGATGCTCAGAGGGCTGGAGCACCTCTCCTAATGAGGACAGACTGAAGGAGTTTGGGCTGTTCAGTCTAGACAAGAGAAGACTCCTAGGAGACCTAATTGTGGCCTTCCAATATCTTAAGGGGGCCTACAAGAAAGCTGGTGAGGGACTTTTTAGGGTGTCAGGCAGTGATAGGACTAGAGGAATGAAATAAAACTAGAAATGGGTAGATTCAGATTGGGTGTTAGGAAGAAATTCTTCACCATGAGGGTGGTGAGACACTGGAACAGGTTGCCCAGGGAGGTCGTAGAAGCCCCATCCCTGAAGATTTTTAAAGCCAGGCTAGATGTGGTTCTGGGCAATCTGATCTAGTGTGAGTGAGTGAGCCCATGGCAGGGGGGTTGGAACTAGATGATTCTTGAGGTCCCTTCCAACCCTAACAATTCTATGATTCTATGACAGCAGCACCTCATCTCCCGAAGAGACCCTTGCTCTGTGCTAGAACCTTCAGGGTTTTTCCCATTTTGGCCACAAGCCCACAGAATGTGTCCATTTCTAGAGCATCTATCTAGGTTCAGAATCACCATTCTTCTGAATGAGACATCTGTTGAGGAATGAAGCCCTGACTCAGGAGAACACTCAGATGCTGTTCAGACAACCTGCCTAGGGATTATCATGCTCAAGAGATTTGGAACAAGTACTGCCTGTCCAAAACAGTCATTATCCTTGGGTTACTGTGTGTTTGCAATGTCAGTTCTCATCTTTGCAACTCAGAATAATATTTGGGTTAATTTTTTTAAAGGCAATAATGTTTATGTGCTACAAAAGGAACTGATTCTCTAGTGGTAGCTTTTTAAAATAGCCAATATTCTATCATCCAGAATGTAAAGACTCATGACAACTGGGAAAAAAAGAAAACAGAAAAAAAAGCAGAGCAGAATTAACTGAATTAACTGCACCCGTGGTTTGCAATAAGATCCCATTGTGGATATCAGACATCTGCAATCTCTATCAAGAAGTTGGATATATTATGGCTGAACTCGTCAGCATATTCCTGACCAGCCTGGATAACCTCCTAATTTTCCCACTAGGTGTCTGTCAATATAGTCTAGGGATCTGAGAGGATATCCAGATACAATTGCAATTTCTCTCTCTTTAAGCTTCAAAGGTGAAACATACTTTTCTAGTATCTTGTAGCATCTGGAGTTCTCACTGGTGATCTTTTTGGCAGTCTTTTGTGACACATGTTTTATTTGCTGTTAAGCTGTCACAGTGAAATTTCAGCTATATAAATGTGATGAAATCTAGCCTTTTCATACACCCATAACCAGCAAGAAAGTTGAACATCACCTCCTGAGGAATTCCTGCATACCCTTGTTACACAGTCTCTTGCCATTCTAGCACGGTCTCAAGTCTAGTACAAAAGCTGTTTATAGAATACATTAAGTACAAAAAAGTTCCTTTTGCTTATCTTTCTGATATCCTCTTAAGGTCTACCAAATCTAAATTGCCATAAAATTCATGTTTCTCATCCTCACTTCTCCTTAATCATCAGTTCAAACTGCCTATCAAATGAGACTGGTAGCTGCTGAACCATTTAGCTGGTGAGGGAGCCAACCAGGGAAGGTGCCCTCCTGGACCTGCTGGAAAGTAAAGGTTGGAGAGCGTCTAGGGCTCAGAGATCATGAGATGATTGAGTTCTCTACACTTGGGAAAACAGGGAGAGGGGTTAGTAAAACTGCCACCTTGAACTTCTGTAGGGCAAACTTTGGCCTGTTCAGGAGACTGATGGAGAAAGTCGCTTGGGAAACCACCCTGAAGGGATATAGGAGTCCAGGAAGGCTGAACATACTTCAAGAAGAAAGTCTTAAAGGCTCAGGAGTAGGATGTCCCTGTGTGCCAAAAAACAAGCTGGCAGAGAAGGTGTCCAGCCTGGCTCAATAGGGACCTTTGGCTGGACCTCAAGAACCAAAGGAGAGTCCATGGCCTTTGGAAGAGGGGACAGGTCTCTCATCAGGACTATAAAGATGTAGTAAATCTATGCAAGGAGGAAATTAGGAGGGCCAAAGCACAGCTAGAGCTCAACCTAGCTACAGCCAGTAAGGATAACAAAAAATGTTTCTATGAATTCGTTAACAACAAAAGGAGGAAGAGGGAAAATCTCCATCCTTTGTTAGATGCAGGGGGAAACATAGTGACTAAGGATGAGGAGAAGGCTGAGGGCTTCAATGCCTACTTTGCCTCAGTCTTTAGCACTGGATCCAGTGTTTCCCTGGACACCCAGCCTCATGTACTAGGAGTCAGGGCGGGGTCGTCACAATAAATGAGGCAGTGGTCAGTGAACTGCTACACCGTTTAGACACACTCAAGTCTATGGGGCTGGATGGGCTACACCCAAGCATGCTGAGGGAGTTGGCAGATGTGCTTGCCAAGCCACTAACCGTTATTTACCTGAAGTCCTGGCTAACTGTGGAGGTCCCAATGGATTGGAGGGTAGCAAGTGTAAAGCCATCTACAAGAAAGAAAGAAAGTAGGATCCAGGATACTATAGACCTGTCAGTCTGACATTGGTACCAGGGAAGGTCATGGAGCAGGGCATCTCAAGCACCATTACACAACATATAGAGAACAACAAGGGGATCAGGCCCATTCAGCATGGGTTTAAGAAGGGGCAGGTCCTGCCTAACCAACTTGTTCTCCTTCTATAACAAGATGATCTGACTATTGGATGAAGGAAAGGCTGTGGATGTTGTCTACCAAGACTTTCAAAAAGCGTCTGACAGCATTCCCCACAGAATTCTCATGGACAAACTGGCTGCTAGTGGCTTGGATGAGCACACACTCTGCTGGATAAAGCACTGGCTGGGTGAAAGGGCCCAAAGAGTGGTGCTCAATGGAGTTAAATCCAGCTGGAAGCTGGTCACAAGTGGTGTTCCTCAGGGCTCGGTGTTAGGACCACTTCTATTTAACATCTTTATTGATGACCTTGATGAAGACATAGAGTGTGGCATCAGTAAGTTCACAGCAGCTGACAGCAAGATAGGTTGGGAGTATTGATCTGCACCGGGGTAGGGAGGCTCTACAGAGGGACTTGGCTAGATTGGATCAATGAGCCAACGTTACCGAGATCAGCTTCAACAAGGCCAAATGCCAGGGCCTGCACTTGGGTCACAACAACCCCAAGCAACACTACAGGCTTGGGGAAGTGTGGCTGGAAAGCTATCTGGCAGAGAGGGACCTGGAGGTTCTAACTGACAAGCAACTGAATATGAGCAAGAAGTGTGCCCAGGTGGCCAAGAAAGCCAATGGCATCCTGGCTTGTATCAAAAATGCTGTGTCCAGCAGGAGTAGGGAGGTGATTGTCCCCTTGTACTCAGCTCTGGTGAGGCCACACCTCAAGTATTGTGTCCAGTTTTGGGCACCTCACTACAAAAGAGATGTGGAGGTGTTGGAGCGAGTGCAGAGGAGGGCAATGAGGTGAAGGGCCTGGAGAATAAATCTTATGAAGAGTGATTGAGGGAACTGAGGCTGTTTAGTTTGGAGGAGGCTGAGGGGAGACCTCATTGCTGTCTGAGGGGATGTTGTGGAGAGGCTGGGGCTGGTCTCTTCTCCCAGGTAATTAGTGATACAACAAGAGGGAATGGCCTAAAGCTGCAACTGGGTAGGTTTAGATTGGACATTAGCAAAAAAATGTGGTCAGGCAAGAATGTGGTCAGGCATTGGAATGTGCTGCCCAGGGAGGTGGTTGAGTCACCAACCCTGGATGTGTTTACAGGTTGTTTGGACATGATGCTTGGGTATATGATTTAGAGGTGAACTTTGCAAAGTAGGGTTATCTTGGTGGACTTGGTGTTCCTGAGGGTCTTTTACAACCTGAATGTTTTCTGTGATTCTGTGATCTTTTATGCCCAGAATAACTCCCTCCTCCTCTCTTTGGCCAGATGTATCTTTTCCCAATACTTTCTCTTCTTTCCCTGACAGTTTACAAATCTAAGTCAATAAGTTCTCCTGTGTTAATAGCTTCTGGGTGGCATAAAGGCAGCTAGCACACCAGCTCATTACATTTTTTAAATGTATGACTACATTGGACTCAATATGGTAAGATGCAAGGGAAAGGGCAGGAACTGGGGGTACTGGTTGATAGTAGGCTGAACATGAGCCTGCAGTGTGCCCAGGGAGCCAAGAAGGCCAATGGCATCCTGGCCTGCATCAGAAACAGTGAGGCCAGCAGGAGCAGGGAGGTCATTATGCCCCTCTACACTGCACTGGTTAGGCCACACCTTGAGTCCTCTGTCCAGTTCTGGGCCCCTCAGTTTAGGAAAGATGTTGATGTGCTGGAACATGTCCAGAGAAGGGCAACAAAGCTGGTGAGGGGTTTGGAACACAAGCCCTGTGAGGAGAGGCTGAGGGAGCTGGGGTTGCTTAGCCTGGAGAAGAGGAAGCTCAGGGGAGACCTTATTGCTCTCTACAACTACCTGAAGGGAGGTTGCAGCCAGGTGGGGGTTGGTCTCTTCTCCCAGGAAACCAGTACAAGAACAAGAGGACACAGTCTCAAGCTGCACCATGCACCAGGGGAGGTTTAGGCTGGATGTTAGGAAGGAGTTCTTCATAGAAAGAGTGATTGGCCATTGGAATGGGCTGCCCAGGGAGGGTGCTGGAGTCACCATCACTGCGGGTGTTTAGGAGGAGACTGGATGGGGTGCTTGGTGCCATGGTTTAGTTGATTAGAAAGTGTTGGACAATAGGTTGGACTCAATGATCTCAAAGGTCTTTTCCAATCTGGCTAATTCTATTCTATTCTATTCTATTCTAGTCTAGTCTAGTCTAGTCTAGTCTATGCTAGTCTATGCTATTCTATGCTATTCTATTCTATTCTATTCTACTAAATCAAACCAGCAACAGGTTGGTGGCTGAGCAAAGGGAATATTCCTGCCGGAAGTAAACTAAGAGATGGCACAGAGTTTGAGGTAGTGTTCATAAAGAGAAAGATTTAGGTTAATATGTCTTTAAAAAGTGGAATCAAAAAAGCTGAACTCTTGACTTGGAATACACTTATGCCTGTCTTAAATGAATAACAAGATACAAATCTTAGCCTTTCTGGTCATACTCAAGCTGATCTAGTTGAGGAGGCTGCTGCTTGCTTCAGAGGCAGTTGGACTGGATGACTTTTGAAGGTCCCTTCCAACCTGGACCATTCTATGATTCACGTAAAAATATGGGGCAATTTGAGTTTGGATTGGTGTCCTTCCTGTGGTACAAAGGTTTGTAGCAGCTCATAGATTTTAGGCTCAAGTTTTCCTTGCTTGTTCTCACAAAGCAGCTTCCCACAAGAACACACTACTTGCAGGCTCATGTTCAGCCTACCATCAACCAGCACCCTAGGTCCCTCTCTGCCTGGCCGCTCTCCAGCCACTCTGACCCCCAGCCTGTAGCACTGCATGGGGTTGCTGTGGCCAATGTGCAGAACCCGGCACTTGGATGTGTTCAATCTCATGCCGTTGGATTCTGCCCATCTGTCCAGCCTGTCGAGGTCCCTCTGCAAAGCCTCTCTACCCTCCAGCAGATCAACTCCTGCCCCCAGCTTGGTGTCGTCCACAAATTTACTGATGATGGACTCAATGCCCTCATCCAGATCATCAATAAAGATGTTGAAGAGCGTGGGGCCCAGCACTTGATCCTTGGGGCACACCACTAGTGACTGGCCACCAGCTGGATTCTTCTTGAATCCCACACTGGGAGCCATTTTGCTCCAAGCACATTTGCTCCTCCATCTTTACTGCTGTTCTAGGCTCAGATATTCAGTGTTTGGTATGTGATACAGAAGCACTGATTCATTACTTTTCAAAAGCAAGCGCTACCCACACGTTGTGCTGCCATGCACATGCAAACAATTATCCAGTTATACCAAGTATAGGTTAGCCATCCAGGTTATGTGTAGACATCTAAGTCTACCCTACTGGGCAGGGTACATTCCGTTGTAATGTAAGGTTGAAGTTTCCCCCCCCCCCCGCAGTAACTTTGCCAGACCAATTCAGTTAGAAGCAAATGAAGCTGTATTTACAAGCAAAAGCTACACTCTGCAATGGAATGCAATGAATATGTACAAAATACACAGTATTTACAATATTATATAGATAGTTACAATTAGCAAACAACATGAAATCCTCCCCTGGACAAGAGACCAGGAAAGCTGTTCCACTGCCCCCCCACCCCCAGTCCCAAGAGAGAGAGGAGTGGAGACAGAAGCAGTGGGTTAGAATTAGGCAAGGTGAGACGATATGCATGTTATCTCTCCCGAGTGAAGCAAAACAACCAAAGATCAGAAGAGAAGGGAAAAAGGGGAAGAATTGTTATGATACATCTCCTCTTATTCCAGATATTTACCCAATTAATTTGTTTGGAATAATCTTTTGTTTTCCTTTCTCCACCTAAGAGTGATTTATTTAAATTTTTCTACTTTTCTGCTCAGAATCTGCAACTAAATTTTAAAGGCATAGCCTAAAACCACCACATCATTGATCTCATTGATCTCTTCTCTCCAACATTTTCCACCAGTCCTGGCTCACCAGAGAGGTCCCAGACGACTGGAAACTGGCCAATGTGATACCAACCAAAAGAAGGGTTGGATGGAGGAACCTGGAAACTCCAGGCCTGTGAACCTGACCTCAGTGCCAGGGAAAATAATGGAGCAGATTATCTTGGGGGCAATAACTGCACACCTGAAGGATGGCCAAGGGATCAGACCCAGCCAACATGGATGTAGGTCCTGCCTCACCAACCTGATCTCCTTCTATGATCAGGTGACCTGCCTGGTGGATGTGGATGTAATCTACCTGGACTTCAGCAAGGCCTTTGACACCGTCCCCCACAGCAAACTCCTGGCCAAGCTGGCAGCCCATGGCTTGGACAGGAGCACTCTGTGCTGGGTTAGGAACTGGCTGGAGGGCTGAGCCCAGAGAGTGGTGGTGAATGGTGCCACATCCAGCTGGCAGCCAGTCACTAGGGGTGTGCCCCAGGGATCAGTGCTGGGCCCCATCCTCTTTAATATCTTCATTGATGATCTGGATGAGGCTATTGAGTCAGTCATCAGCAAATTTGCAGATGACACCAAGTTGGGAGCAGATGTTGATATGTTAGAGGATAGAAGGGCTCTGCAGAGGGACCTTGACAGGCTGGACAGATGGGCAGAGCCCAACATGATGGCATTCAACAAATCCAAGTGCCAGGTGCTGCACTTGGCCACAACAACCCCATGCAGAGCTACAGGCTGGGGTCAGAGTGGCTGGAGAGCTGCCAAACAGAAAAGGACCTGGGGGTACTGATAGTAGGCTGAACATGAGCCAGCAGTGTGCCTAGGTGGCCAAGAAGGAAAATGGCATCCTGGCCTGCATCAAGAATAGTGTGGGTAGCAGGGGCAGGGAAGTCATTCTGCCCCTGTACTCCGCACTGGTTGGGCCACACCTTGAGTACACACAATCCCTATGAGGAGAGGCTGAGGGAGCTGGGGTTGTTTAGCCTGGAGAAGAGGAGACTCAGGGGTGACCTTATTGCTCTCTACAACTACCTGAAGGGAGGTTGTAGACAGGCAGAGGTTGGTCTCTTCTCCCAGGCAGCCAGCAGCAGAACAAGAGGACACAGTCTCAGGCTGCACCAGGGCAGGTTTAGGCTGGATGTTAGGAAGAAGTTCTATAGAGAGAGAGTGACTGGCCATTGGAATGGGCTGCCCGGGGAGGTGGTGGAGTCACCATCATTGGAGGTGTTCAGGAGGAGACTTGATGGGGTGCTTGGTGCCATGGTTTAGTTGTTTAGGTGGGTTGGATTGGTTGGTGGGTTGGATTGGTTGATGGGTTGGATTGGTTGATGGTTTGGACGCGATGATCTTGAAGGTCTCTTTCAACCTGGTGTATTGTATTGTATTGTACTGTATCCAGTTCTGGGCCCCTCAGTTTAAGAAGGACATTGGACATTGAGACACTTGAATGTGTCCAGAGAAGAGCAACGAGGATGGTGAGAGACCTCAAGCACAAGCCCTAGAGGAGAGGCTGAGGGAGCTCGGGTTGCTTAGCCTGGAGAAGAGGAGGCTCTGGGGAGACCTTATTGCTGTCTACAACCACCTGAAGCCTGGTGGTTGTAGCCCGGAGGGGTTCTTCCAGGCAACCAGCACCAGAACAAGAGGACACAGTCTCAAGCTGAGCCAGGGGAAGTTGAGGCTCGAGGTGAGGAGAAAGTTCTTCACTGAGAGAGTCGTTTACCATTGGAATGGGGGTGGTGGAGTCACCATCCTTGGAGGTGTTCAAGAGGGGATTGGACGTGGCACTTAGTGCCATGGTTTAGGCATGAGGTCTGTGGTAATGGGTTGGACTTGATGATCTTCAGGTCTCTTCTAACCTTGGGATTCTGTGATTCTGTCATTCTAGAACTTGTTATTTAAGTGTTTCCCTTTGAATGCTCTCATTTAACCAATACAAACCCATAAACTATAGTAAGACAGCTGTGTGATGCTGCTACATCCCCATGCTGCTGCAGGGGATCCACCTTTACATCCCAACATGAATTTGTAGCTTAGAGTAAGCCTACCAGTGTACTATGTCTTATTAGGTTCAGTCAGTCATTTAGGAACACATGCAAAGAGAAAAGTGTTTGTAGGCCAGGAGGTTTAACAGACTATGAACATCAAATTTCTCTGCTAATGTACAAACCTCCAGACTGGTGTCTCATGGGAAGCCTCAGGCGTTACTCTGGCAAGTCCTGGCTTCCAAGAAATAAAATCAGACCTCATTTTGTCAATTGCTAAGTAATGAAGAGCACAAGAAAATATTTGGTAAAGACATTATTCATGTGAAGGAAACAGCTCTTTCACAGCTTTGGGAAAGGAAATTATTCAGTCTAATTTTGATAGTGAATCTGCAGACAATCACTCTAACATAGTACCTTTTATCACCACAATAATATGTTTTCCTTTCTTAGTGCTTATTTCTCTTCTTCCTGGTACATGTCACATATTGTGCTCTTGGTTTTCTTTAAGAGCTCTTTTCATCTCTCACTGTTGGTTTCTGAGACTATTCATTATTATCCTGCCTTCACTTTAATGCTTAAGTATTTGTAATGTTTTAGCATTCCTTCTACTTGAATTGAAATCTTAGCCAATCCAATAAAGGCTGTTTTGTCCCTGTTTAGTCTGATGGATTAGAATGTAATCCAGGCTGCTATGGGGTAGCTGGCTTATCTTGGTGGGAGATCTGGAACTCATGGTTAAATTGCTGCAAGAAGAAACTATTCCAAACCAACACAGATTCCTCACAGCACTTTGTACTCATAGAATTGTAGAATGGTAGGGGTTGAAAGGAAAATCCTTACTCCCACTGGAAAGAAAGTGCAGAAAGATTGCAGTGCTTATTTGCATTACTAGAGCAGGAGAGCAGGATCTTCTCAGAAAAACAGCCTCTGAGCAGTCTCTGGCTTCACTGACTTCCCTAATAAAACTGAAGCTATGAGAGGGCTCCGCCTGACAGGGAATGAAGACTTTTCCGCTCGATCATATGGAACTGATTTAGTGGCCCAGCACTCAGAGCAGGTGCAGAATGTACAAGAGAGGAACTTTGCATGTGTCATGATTAAGGCAAGCTGGAGAGCTGGCATCTGAGAAAGAGAGAGCAGAACCCTCCAGGAATCTGAAACACTGTCCGGAACAGGGATGAACAAAAGCCATAAGCAGATGGTGTTCCCTTTTAACACTGGCCCATTAAGCAACATTCTTTGCTAGAAATAAAACCAACCTCAAGTGTCTAGCCTTGGGAGGTATTCTGGTTAGAAACCTTTCCCAGTAAAGGAAAGTAGGATGTTAAAAAGTGTCCAGTCTGGGCAATACTCCAGTGAAAAAAAGTGATGTTGGTGTGATTGAAGCTGCAGAGCAATAAATAAATAAGTAAACACAAGAGAGATGATTCCTGTTGGGATTTTGTTCTTGCTTTGATTTGGTTTGGGGTTTTTTATGTTCTGTTTGGGTTTTGTTGTTATTAAAACTGTTTCTCTGGAACTGCAGTTTTGTGAAAGGGGCCTTTTTGTAAAGGGTTTATAGTATGTAATACCAGTTCAGAAGTCACCACTTGAGTGTTACCACTTGAATCAGTGCCCCATTGGAAGAAGGGTACATCAGCAATTTAACTGACATAACTGTGATGCATCAAACCAACACTTTAGAGAGAGTTCACCATTTGGAAAAGCAAGGTTATTCGAATGCTGATGCACTTTAGCTCCAGATGAAATTCCTGTCTGAGGGTATCCAGACAGAGGAGTTTTGCTGATTTTTTTTTCAAATACCATAATCCTCAAGTCAGAATCCAATCCACAGAGCATCCCCCTGTTCTTACTTGGAGGCTTAGGTCAGCTTTCTGTTATTATTTATTCTGATCTCCTGAAGTACTCAATATCCTAAGATTTAAACCTGGTGAATAAAGTGAAGGAAAATATTTTGTCTTCAAGTGTTCCCATAAAACTGCAGTTGACTTAAATCCAATGTGACACAGAGTAACTACTTACCTGGCCTCACGTATCTAGCATGCTTATATAGCAGGCTGCCGCAGGAGGATCAAACATTCTGCACATAGCGGAGGCCAATTTTCTCTTTTCCAGGGGGATATGAAGGCCATAGACACACTTCCTGTATCTATCCCAAACTTGTGGACAATGGGTTTGAACTTGGCCTCTTCCCACACTTTCCTTAACTCTCCTCAGGAGTATATACAATACAATAATACAATACACCAGGTTGGAAGAGACCTTCAAGATCATCGCGTCCAACCTATCAACCAATCCAACCCACCTAAATACAATACAATACAATACAATACAATACAATACAATACAATACAACCCACCTAAACAACTAAAAAACTAAACCCTGGCACCAAGCACCCCATCAAGCCTCCTCTTGAACACCTCCAATGAAGGTGACTCCACCACCTCCCCAGGCAGCCGATTCCATTGGGCAATCACTCTCTCGGTATAGAACTTCTTCCTAACATCCAGTCTAAACCTGCCCTGGTGCAGCCTGAGACTGTGTCCTCTTGTTCTGGTACTGGCTGCCTGGGAGAAGAGACCAAACTCTGCCTGGCTACAACCTCCATTCAGGTAGTTGTAGAGACCAATAAGGTCACACCTGAGACTCCTCCTCTCCAGGCTAAGCAACCCCAGCTCCCTCAGCCTCTCCTCATAGGGCTTGTGTTCCAAACCCCTCACCAACTTTGTTGCCCTTCTCTGGACACGCTCCAGCAAGACAACATCCTTCCTAAACTGAGGGGCCCAGAACTGGACACAGGACTCAAGGTGCAGCCTAACCAGTGCAGTGTACAGGAGCAGAATGACCTCCCTGCTCCTGCTGGCCACACTGTTCCTGATCCAGGCCAGGATGCCATTGGCCTTCTTGGCTGCCTGGGCACACTGCAGGCTCATGTTCAGCCTACAATCAACCAGCACCCCCAGGTCCCTCTCTGCCTGGCCGCTTTCCAGCCAATATTTTTTGAAATCTCTATTTTTGTGTTAAGGTGAAATCTTAAATTATTCATGGTACCTGCATTCCCCCAACTTTTCAGATGTCTCATTTTGAACAGAAAATCCATGTTTTCAGAAAAAAAAAATCTTCTTTATATATATATATATATAAAATCTATTTATTGTTATTCCTTCTTAACATTAAAAAAACAAGAGCAACAACAAAACCAAAACAAACCCCAAACCAACCAACCAAAAAACAAACAACAAAAAATCAAACCAAACATAAAACCCCAACAAAACCGAAAACCTACTCCAGTAAAACTCCAGGTCTACATCTGTCAAGCATATACATGGAACAAAACCATGCCACCAAACAGTAAGCTGTTGAACAAAACCACTTTCAAAATTTTTTCTAAGTGCATTGAGACATTAAATGATATAAAAAAATTCCACCTAACCTGGTCTCTTTTCCCAGGCAGGCAACACCAGAACAAGAGGACACAGTCTCAGGCTGCGCCAGGGGAGGTTTAGACTGGATGTTAGGAGGAAGTTATAGAGAGAGAGAGTGATTGCCCATTGGAATGGTCTGCCCAGGGAGGTGGTGGAGTCACCATCATTGGAGGTATTCAGGAGGAGACTTGATGGGGTACTGGGTGCCATGATCTAGTTGTTCAGGTGGATTGGATTGGTTGATAGGTTGGACACGATGATCTTGAAGGTCTCTTCCAACCTGGATTTATTGTATTGTATTGTATTGTATTGGACAGAATAAATTATGCCACCAGTGAAAGCAAACATATTTTTTCCAGTCAAACATAATGAGCTAAGGCAAGCACACTCATTTCTGCTTAATAAGGATACCAAGTTGTTTTGCAGTTATACTGGTTTTGTCTTAAATCCTATCAGTGCAAATAGATGGAAACCAATTAGCAGTTTATTAGTGTGTTAAGGTGATAGTAATTTTTTAAAAATATAATGAATCAATGTTTACACATTAGCCTTCAGCCACTGATTAAGCAACACACTTAAAAAACAGACTTAACTTCAATTACGTGAACAGTCCTCTGAAGTTAAGTATGTGTTCAGTCATGCAAAGTATAAAATATATGTCATGTTCAACATAAGAACTATAAAACCAAAGGCACTCTGAAGCAAGGAAAAATTCAAGCTGATGTGCCTCCTACTGTTACAGTATTTTGAAAAGGTAGATACTTCCATTTCTGTTCCTGTCTCCATTACTGTGTTGTTAATGATAAGTAAATCCGGACCAGCCTTGTGGGGAATGCAGTGAAGAAAATGGCTGCCAAGTCCTAGAACAGGGTGTTAAGTAGCAGTAAAATCCACACAAGGCAACCATGGTAGACGAGATGTGCCCAGGCTTCACATCTGCTTGTAGCTTCTTGCACTACCGTAGTGGCTCTGGGTCATCCATTGTGAGGGGTTGAAGGGCTGGTCCTTCCTTCCCTCCCACCACGGGCAGAAAAAAAACCACAGACAAACGGATTGCAGAAGTGGTGGAAAGTTTAAACAGAAAAAGCAGTGAATATTTTACAGAGAATGAAAACACAGTGACAAAAGAGATCCCAAAGCATACTCAAACCCATCCCAACACTTCCCTCTCCCCACCTGAGGGTACACCCAAAATCCCCAGGGCTCTTTCTTCCCCCCCACCCCTTCCACCGTTAGGCTAATCTCAGTTGGCTAGATCTGAGACTGCCCTTCCCCCTTCTCCTCCCAGCCTTGGGCCTAGCCAGGTCCCAAGAGGCCTCGAAGATGACTCTCCCTCCATTACCAGATAAGGACCATCTCCATAGGAGCAGTGAGGGAAGAAAGAGGAAGTGTAGGGCCCTGCAGGTGGTTTGTGTAGGGAGCAGGACATTATGGGATGAAATACGCTGCTTTCTGTGTCCAACCACTAGGCTGGACCCTCAGGACACTGGGGGGGTGTCTTATGTGGCCACAGCAGGGGGGCACCAAGCCTGAACCACCACATCCATGTATCAGACTAAGATAAGCAAGCAGTGCCCTAAGCCTGTAGCATAGCAAGGCATGAAAAGAGTACTTTACAGTGAGTTCTGTGTGAATCTGGAGATAAGCAGGATATGTTTCTTACTTAAGTTTCAGGCCTTCAGCCCACAAAGATGACAAGCCCAGATAAGCAGTGCCTATAGAGCAGTCATGACTCTGGTCAATGCCAGGTTGAGCCAGCTACTGTCAAGCTGACCTAGCAGAGATCAACACCACCAATGGGAGGATCTGCAGATGTCAGTCCTGACAGAAGCAGCATGATGGTGCATGGTGTTTCTATACTACCACACTAGCAGCCTGTGTGTGAATCCACATCCCCCAAAAAAGAGGGAGGCAGACAGTGATTCAGACAGAAGAACAACAGTACCACCTTACACATGAATACTTGGGGGAAAATTACTGAAGCAGGCAAGTGTTACTCTTTTTTTTCTTTTTCTTCTTCTTTTTTAAATTTTTTTCTCCAGAAAGAGGGAAGAGACTAAATAACTCATCTTCTCTCAGAACTGATTCATTCTGTCAAGTTTCATCCTCAACTCAAAAGCAGACATTTCAAGATAGGTAACATTTACTGTATCAGAAAGTTTTATCGCCTGCTTGTATAACACTGACATTTCTTGGGGCTGTCCTTTATTGCAGCAATAAATGACCTACTAAATGTTAACAGGTTAATGAAGTACAGTAAATTCACTGCTTTAAAAGCCCCAAACTTGAGAGAAATCCTCATGTGAGCAGAATAACACATTTTGGACTAAATGACTAATTTTAAACATGCTTTTCTGATGTCTATGAAAAGCAGTACCTACTAAAGGAGAAAAAAGGTGTGACTCCTATACATCACTTTCTCTTTGCCATGTCTGTGTTGCCTCTTTTTCTTCACTTTGATATTTTTAGGATGGGAGAATTTGACTGCATTACTGTACCCATTGGAGAATTCTTGACTTAGCTACTGTTCTTACCAAGTGGTAAAAATGGGATAACTAAAATCAAAAGTGATTTTCTATTTGTTACTGCTGAAGGCACTCTTTATTGTCTCTGTCACTTCCATAAAAGGGAGGTGAGAAAGTTTCCCTGTCCCTTTAAATCTGTGCATATTTTTAACATTTACTTAATCAGCTAAACCTGGTGTAGAGGACTACTGAGTTCATCATGTGTTAGGCCCTCCTTACTGGGCCCTCCAGAAAAATGCTGCTTTTCATGGGGACAACATAGTTGCAACATACATATACCTGTGGTACTCAGACCTTCCCAATCTGGCCCTTTGCCCAAACTTCTATGACTCTTCCACCATGACTCCCAGTCCTGAAGAAATGAGAAGAGTACAATTAACACATTCGCTGCCTCTCATCTGTCAGGTTAGCAATCTATTAATAAACCACACTTAGATGAGCTTTGTGGTAGTGTGGTGCATTTACTATAGAATAGAATAGAATAGAATAGAATAGAATAGAATAGAATAGAATAGAATAGAATAGAATAGAATAGAATAGACCAGGTTGGAAGAGACCTTCAAGATCATCACGGCCAACCTATCAACTAATCCAACCCACCTAATCAACTAAACCATGGCACCAAGCACCCCATCAAGTCTCCTCCTGAACACCTCCAGTGACGGTGACTCCACCACCTCCACGGGCAGCCCATTCCAATGGGCAATCCCTCTCTCTGTGTAGAACTTCTTCCTAACATCCAGCCTAAACCTGCCGTGGCGCAGCCTGAGACTGTGCCCTCTTGTTCTGGTGCTGCCTGCCTGGGAGAAGAGACCAACCTCTGCCTGTCTACAATCTCCCCTCAGGTAGTTGTAGAGAGCAGTAAGGTCACCCCTGAATCTCCTCTTCTCCAGGCTAAGCAACCCCAGCTCCCTCAGCCTCTCCTCATAGGGCTTGTGTTCCAAACCCCTCCTCAGCTTTGTTGCCCTTCTCTGGACATGTTCCAGCAAGTCAACATCCTTCCTAAACTGAGGGGCCCAGAACTGGACACAGTACTCAAGGTGTGGCCTAACCAGTGCAGTAGACAGAGGCAGAATGACCTCCCTGCTCCTGCTGGCCACACTGTTCCTGATGCAGGCCAGGATGCCATTGGCCTTCTTGGCAGCCTGGGCACACTGCAGGCTCATGTTCAGCCTACAATCAACCAATACCCCCAGGTCCCTCATTCCAGCAAGTCAACATCCTTCCTAAACTGAGGGGCCCAGAACTGGACACAGGACTCAAGGTGCGGCCTAACCAGTGCTGGGTACAGGGGGAGAATTCTGATACCTTCCTCCTCAGAAATATCCTTTCAGCCCCAAAGTGGTGGGAAGTGATGGTGGATAGAAGAAGCTCTTCACACAGTTCTTGTAGTTCTCCATGCAGTTCTTGAGAGCATGCATCACAAAGAAGTAGTGGAATCACAGAATCACAAAATACATCTGGTTGGAATAGACATCAAAGATCATCCAATCCGACCCCAGCACTGAAGCGTCAACACTAAACCATGCCCCTAAGCACCAGGTCTACACACCTCCAGAGATGGTGACTCCACCATTGCCATGGGCAGACCATTCCAATGTCTGATGACCGTCTCTGTGAAGAAATATTTCCTAACATACAGCCTTACCTCTCCTGGGGCAGCTGGAAACCATTTCCTCTTGTCTTGTCACTTGAAAGGGCAAGAGGGATCTAGCACTAGAGTTAGGAGGGCTCATTGGGAGTCCTTTAAACTAGGTCTGAAGGGGTGGGTGAGGAAACCAGTCTCTCCAGAGAGGAGAGGGACATAAACTAGAGTTAGATGAGAAATCAGCAGCCCAGCTGAAGTGCAGGTACACCAATGCATGCAGCATGGGGAACAAACAAGAGGAACTGGAAATTTTGGTTCACCAAGAAAACTATGATACAGTTGCCATTACAGAAACATGGTGGGATGATTGACATGACTGGAGTACTGCACTGGGGGGTTAGAAGCTCTTTAGGAGAGACAGGAGAGGGAGAAGAGGAGGAAGGGTGGCCCTGTATATTAGGCAATCTCCTGATACCACAGAACTTGAGGTTGTGCCTGTGGGTTAAAATCAGAGGGAGGGCTAACAAAACTGACATCCTGATGGGAGTCTGTTATAGACCACCCAACCAGGATGAGGAGGCAGATGAAATATTCTATAAGCAACTGGAGGCTGTCTCAGGATCATTAGATCTTGTCCTTGTGGGTGACTTTAACCAGCCAGACATCTGCTGGGAGCTTAATTCAGCAGAGAGGAGGCAGTCCAGAAGGTTCCTGGAGTGTATGGAGGACAGCTTCCTGATGCAGCTGTTAAGTGAGCCTACCAGGGGTCAGGCTCTGTTTGACCTGCTGATCTCCAATAGAGAAGGGCTGGTGGGAGAGGTTCTAGAAGGGCTGAGGTTCTAAATACCTTCTTTCCCTCCATTTTCAACAGTGAGGCAAGAGGACTTCAGGATAACTGGACTCCTGATCTGGTATATAGAGTCAGGGAGAAGTATAATGCCCCTGAAATCCATAAGGAAGTAGTTTGGGACTTGCTGAGCCACTTGGATACTCACAAGTCCATGGGACCAGATGGGATCCACCCTAGGGTGCTGAGAGAGCTGGCAGATGAGCTGGCCAAGCCACTCTCCATCATTTTTCAACACTCCTGGCTCACTGGAGAGGTCTCAGATGAATGGAAACTGGCCAATGGGATGTCCATGCCCAAGAAGGGCTGGATGAAGGAACCTGGAAACTACAGGCCTGTCAGCCTGACCTCAGTGCCATGGAAAAATATGGAGCAGATCATCTTGGGGGGCAATCACAGTGCACCTGAAGGATGGCCAAGGGACCAGACCCAGCCAGCATGGATTTAGGAAGGGCAGGTCCTGCCTTTCTAACCTGATCTCCTTCTATGATGAGGCGACCTGCATGGTGGATGTGGGGAAAGCTGTGGATATAGTCTACCTGGACTTCAGCAAGGCCTTGGACACTGTCCCCCACAGTGGCCAACTCCTGGCCAAGCTGTCAGCCTGTAGCTTGGACAGCAGCACTCTGTGTTGGGTTAGGAACTGTCTGGAGGGCTGAGCCCAGAGAGTGGTGGTGAATGGTGCCACATCCAGCTGGCAGCCAGTCACTAGTGGCGTTCCCCAGGGATCAGTTCTGGGCCCCATCCTGTTCAATATCTTCATTGATGATCTGGATGAGGGTATTGAGTCCATCATCAGTAAATTTGCAGTCAACACCAATCTGGGGGCAGGTGTTGATCTGTTAGAGGGTAGGAGAGCTCTGCAGAGGGACCTCGACAGGCTGGACAGGTGGGCAGAGTCCAACATGATGGCATTCAACAAATCCAAGTGCTGGGTGCTGCACTTTGGTCACAACAACCCCATGCAGCACTACAGGCTGGGGTCGGAGTGGCTGGAGAGTAGCCAAGCAGAGAGGGACCTGGGGGTGCTGGTTTATAGTAGGCTGAACACGAGCCAGCAGTGTGCCCAGGTGGCCAAGGAGGCAAATGGCATCCCGGTCTGGATCAGGAACAGTGTGGCCAGCAGGAGCAGGGAAGTCATTGTGCCCTTGTACTCAGCACTGGTTAGGCCACACTTGGATCATCCTTCCAGCCCTTCTTGTGGATGGGCAGAGGTTCAACCCCTGGAACTGGAAGACAGGGATGGGGAGCAGAAAGCAGCCCCCACAATCCAGTAAGAAATGATCAACAGCCTATTGTGCCACTTAAATATGCACAAGTCTGTGGGACCAGATGGGATCCACTCAAGGGTGCTTAAAGAGCTGGCAGATGTGCTCACCAAGCCACTCACCATTATTTGTCAACAGTCCTGGTTAACCAGAGAGGTCCCAGTTGACTGGAAACTAGCAAGCCCATCTACAAGAAGGGCTGGAAGGGTGATCCATGATACCTGGCCTATTAGTCTAACCTTCGTGGCAGAAAGGGTTATGGAGCAGGTCATCCTGAGTGCCATCACACAGTACTTACAAGACAACCCAAGCCCAGTCATGGGTTTATGAAAGCCAGATCCTGCCTGCCTCATCTGATAGAGAAGGGCAACAAAGTTGGTGAGGGGTTTGGAACACAAGCCCTATGAGGAGAGGCTGAGGGAGCTGGGGTTGCTTAGCCTGGAGAAGAGGAGACTCAGGGGTGACCTTATTGGTCTCTACAACTACCTGAAGGGAGGTTGTAGACAGGCAGAGGTTGGTCTCTTCTCCCAGGCAGCCAGTACCAGAACAAGAGGACACAGTCTCAAGCTGCACCAGGGGAGGTTTAGACTGGATGTTAGGAGGAAGTTCTTTGTAGAGAGAGTGATTGCCCATTGGAATGGTCTGCCCGTGGAGGTGGTAGAGTCACCATCATTGGAGGTGTTCAGGAGGAGACTTGATGGGGTGCTTGATGCCATGATCTAGTTGTTTGGGTGGGTTGGATTGGTTGATAGGTTGGACACAATGATCTTGAAGGTCTCTTCCAACCTGGTTTTGTTGTATTGTATTGTATTGTATTGATCTCCTTCTATAATAAGGTGACCTGTCTAGTGGGTGAGGAAGGGCCATGGACTTTCTCTGCCTGGACATTGACATTGCCTCTCACAGCATTCTCTGGTGTCAGAAATAAAAGCAGCCATTCAGCAGTTCAGAGCCTTTTCCTTGTCTTTGGTCACCAGGTTCCCTCCTACACCCAGTACTGGATGGAGATTATCCCTTGCTCTATTAACATATTTATAAAAGCTCTTTTTCTTATCTTTAATGACACTAGCCAGATTGAGTTCTAGTTGAACTTTGGCCTTTACAATTTTCTCTCTACATATCCTTGCAAGAATCTTCTACTCTTCTTGAGTTGCCTGGCCCTCCTTCATAGCCAGTAGACTTTTTCTTTGTGAGTTCTAGCCAAAGCTCTGTGCTTAGCCAGGCTGGTCTTCTGCCCTGCCAGCTCATCCTCCAATGCACGAGGACAGGAGTGCATGCAAGTGCAGGTGCAGTGCCCACTGCCTGTAATGTTAAGAAAACGTGCAACTTTCTCCTTAGCAAAACAAACTTATCATAGGTATCTTGTATATATGGGGGTTTTACCCCAGAGAATTGTTTTTCATTCATGAGCTCAAATCAATTGCTTCATTAACAACTAAGTAAAAAAAATAAATCATTAAGATGTTTATTAAATTTACAGTAATAAAGAAGCATTGCCATCTGGGGGTCCTGCAACACAGCAATTTACAGCTGTGTAAAGGGCTGACACAGAAGTGAGGGAAAGTGACACACAAAACCTCTAGGTTGAGATAAAGACATTAGATGAAGTGTTTTAGTGTGCATAATGAGACAACAATGCACAGTTACCCTAGACTATTCTCAGAAAAAGCACAGCAAAATGCAGAAAGCTGCAAGAGAAGGCAGAAAGCAGCAACAGAAGCCAGCAAACTCCTCCCTATCCCCACCCTTTCCAGTGGAAGAGAACAATACCCCCAAGTCCAGAACCTGAAAGCAGCAAACAGAACAGGAAGCCTTTCATGTTACAATCTGAACTTCATGCCCCATAATACTTTGCTCCAGCCAGCACTGTCATTTTGAAGCTGGCACAGCACAGCATCATTTTGAATATCAGCAGCAGATTCAACTCAACCCATGACAGGCTGCAGCCATCTAATGATAGTCTTTCCAGTCAGCAGTCAGAATATCCTCTTTGGAGGTCTCCCTCCCTGTCTCAGAGATATTATAACTACATCCATCCCTTAAGATGTGACTTTCTCAGGAGTTGGTCTGAGTCCCTGGAAGTTGCTTTTCAGCCATGCTGGGAGCTAGGTATTTACGCAAAGTTTGAAGAACATCTTTAGAGTTTGCCTCCTCCAATGTGAATACATAGCAAAACCAAAGCTAAGCAATCTTCTCTAAACAAGCCTCAAGACCTCACCAGACCATAAATCATGATCATACAAGTCTCTCCCTTTGGTAGAGAAGGTAACATCATGAACAATATAAATATGAACTTGAACTATTAATCTTACTTTTTATCAATTCTGTGTTTGCATGTCAGAGCAATAGACAGCAGGCTCAGATGCAATGTTAAGGCTCAGATGCAATGTTACATCTGTCTCAGCTCCTTAGAGGAAGGAGATGGAATTTATGCAAACTTTCATTTCAGAGTTACTTGTTACTTGTTTTCACATTTAAGTAATGAATATACTCTTGAAGGAACTTGAACAGCCTCACTTGAATGCCTGTCTAACTGGGGATGTGGACTTGGGTTTGTGCTATCCCATGTTTAATCATCTGGCTGAGGTAATAAGGCTGGCAATACAAATGCTTTTTGACTCACTAAAGGCATCAGGAGGAAACTGCAGAGGTCAAGCTGGCCCAGATGAAAGCTGAATCATCTCAAATGCCAACCTCTCTCCACTCACCCCACACATATTTTGGACAAACAGACAGGCATCTCAGTCAAGTGTGCCTTGCATCATCCATACAGTGCTGTACAAACAGTACAGTAGTGATGGATCCAGGCACACGCCTGTAAGTGCTTGTCGTCAGGCTTTGGGATCAACACCAGTAATGTGCGGCCAAATCTTAACCGTTACCATGCATTCAATCTACCAGATACAAGTCAATATATTATTTTGCTAATAATCTCCTGACTTTTTGACAGACCTTCCCTATGATCTCCTCAAATAAACATGGATTCAATATATACAAGTTACTTTAAAATAAGAACCTTACAAAAGAAGGAAATCTGAGTCTGTGTTACTGTGGTACAATGTATATTCAGCAGTGCTGAATGCAAGCAGAAAGCTCCTTGCTGTGGGAGGTACATCATTATAGCAGCTACTTGCCTTTCATATGAACAAAACACAAGGAAGGAAAATTCCAGCGCAAGACAGGAGACAAGGCGCTCTCCTGTGTGCCAGGTCTCTGTCCTGAGCCCAGAGGCTACAGCACTGTACTTTAGATTTGAGAGAACTGCAGCACAAGGAATGAGGAGGTCTAGGGCACTTTCTAAAGTAGTATAGCGATAAAAGGTTGCAAAATGTCCCAAAGATTGAATCAGAGCATCAAATTCAGGAGCTTCACTTTCTGCTGAACTGACAGCAAACTGAAAGGGAGAAACCCATCTTTAATCTGGGTGAACACACTTCCTGACATGTCCATGCATGTCTAGAATGCCCATTTCATATACAAACATGCCTTTTCTTTTTCTTTTCTTTTCTTTTCTTTTCTTTTCTTTTCTTTTCTTTTCTTTTCTTTTCTTTTCTTTTCTTTCTTTTCTTTCTTTCTTTCTTTTCTTTTCTTTTCTTTCTTTTTCTTTTCTTTTCTCTTTCTTTTCTCTTTTCTTTTTTTCTTTTCTTTCTTTTCTTTCTTTTCTTTTCTTTTCTTTTCTTTTCTTTCTTTTCTTTTCTTTTCTTTTCTTTTCTTTTCTTTTTTTCTTTTCTTTTCTTTTCTTTTCTTTTCTTTTCTTTTCTTTCTTTTCTTTTCTTTTTCCTGTCTCATGCTGTTTGATCTCTAGAGGATGGAAAGTCATTGACTGTAGGTCAGTGAGACTCATGTCAGCCATTTCTTCTGTGTGGATATGTATGATATGACATTCATAGATGCAAGCTATGGTGTGCATGCTTTGTGGATGGCAAGTTGGTGGCTGAGACACACCTGAAAGTGTGTCTTTATTCTGAATTCATTTTCTGCCTACATAAATTTTCTTTTTTGGTTCTCCTCTGATGATTTAAGTCCAATACTATTTTGAGGTTTTAATGTCTTTTCTTCCATCCACTCATTTCCTTTTATTTCACCTCTTTCTTCTCTAAGCTTCCCAAACACCCTTGTTTCCCACACAGAGGATGCAGCATAAGAGGTTGCTTGTCTATTTTTATTTCCTCTTTGATTTTTCTTTCACCCTCTCTTCAATATGTGTGTTCCTTCTTTTAGTTCCCCACTCTGAATCACTTTTCTGTTTTGGTCTTTGCAGAACCATTATCCTCTGAAATGGCTTTGCTCTTGACTATTCAACACCCTCTCCGCTGACTCAGCCCAGGCTGTGTGGGAACTGATTGGGAGTGAATCAGCAGCTCAGTGCTCAGAAGGGAATTAACAATCTATTTACTCTCAGATGATTCCTGCCTCTCCACCTCCAACTCCAGTGACCATTTTCCAAATAAAACTATTTATAATCCTCAGATATATGAACAAGCAGAGTGCTAGAGAGAGGTTGGAAAAGATGCATTAAGGCAGTAGGTGGATTAAACCATTAAAAGTTTCAAGTGGCAATAGCTAAAATTAGTCCAAATGGAGAAAGATTATTAGCTTGGAGATTTAAGGGTCCTACGCAGCAGGTGGTCTGTTTCCAGAAATCAAAATGTTCCAAAACCCAGCAAATATCTTCCACATTCAAGTGTTATTTTTTCAGTGCTAATTAAAAAAAATGGCTTTTCTCACAAAGCAGTAACAGAAACGAATACATATACAGGGCGGAAACTTCTGTAGGGTACAGAACCTTTTTGTGGTTATGTTTTGAAGTACAGTTTCTGAATACTTGATTTCCAGTACAAAGGACTTTTTCAGACATACACTTGGAGCAGCCAGTGGATGAAAACCACAAATCACGCAGAAGCTATTGTTCACCAGATTCCTTTACCTCTGTCTCTGGGTTAATGGAATGCTTCCTAATTGTTTGTTATCCTTTGCTGTTCTTCCTACTACACTAGGTGCACCAATATGCAAGAATATACTGTCTGTTGATGACCAGGGATATAAAGGAGGAGTTAGTCTTCTGAAATCTTCATGTCTTGCAATGGCATAAAGAGGATATAAGAGATAGAGGATTGTTTCTGCAGAGGAGAAAGTTTCTGAATAGTTATTTCTGTAATGGCCACAGTCTGAATTTTACAGATGCCGCTCTAGATGAAACTGTCAAGTCTTTCTTCTATTTGTAATGTGATTGCAATGATTCTGTTCTGCTTTGCTACGCTTTAGAATTACTGTTATCAGTGGCTCAGAGAAATTAGAAAAAGCACAGTCCTGTCATTTCCCTGAGGTTTTAGTTTGAAAATTCAACAGGACTCCTTTGCTTCACTTTCTGTGCTTTGCCTCAGTTGAACATATGTGCATATACCCATGGCTGGCCTGTAATTACAGTATTGCTGAATGAAACCATTTGAAGGGCTACTACATAACATAATATCAAAGCAGCAATAGAAAGCATTTGATTCAAGGAAGGATCCTTTGATTTGTCAGATGAATTGTTCAAACAATTTTTTAAGAGGAAATGCCTCAAAATATTCCCCTTTCATCATCTGGTGAACATTAGTCTT
>CM026897.1:36661122-36863286 GCA_015227895.2 Colaptes auratus
GAGCCATTATAACGTGGCAAGTAGAAGCCTGAGTTAAAGAAAACCAACAGATATCACATGCTAACCTATGTAAATATGCACCTGAAGGATAAATAAGCAATAAAGAGAGAGGAAGTTTTATGAAAATACTTCCCTTTATTTTAATGGACAGCCAAAGCTAGTGAGAAATCAGTATTTTAGCATAGCGCTGGATCCCTAAAAAAGTTTATCAGCCTGTACTCAGAATCCCCAGCTTCTAGACCACCAGAAACTCCTCTTTAGGTCTCATCTATTTATATTGAGGCTGATTTTCACATTCTTTCAAATATAGAAATTCCATACCAAACAAAGTGATGGATTAATCTTCCAGTGAATAATTGGAGAAAGACAATCCTCTCCACAGGGAAATGCCATAAATCCTAATTCACAAGCTCCTTCAGCAGTGTTTTCTTAGTCATTAAACTATTTTTTTGAAATTTGTTTTAGCAAGCACACTGGTCAGCACAATATTTTATTGCTAAAAACTAACAAGCTCAATTATATGGAATTTAAAACCAAAGCAATCTATGAATATTTTGTGGCTTAATAATAAATACAAACTATTATTGAGCTGAAATCTAAAGTTAGATTATTGCTTTAAAAAAATGCCTTTTTTTTAATGAAGAGGCACAATATTTTCAAAGAACTTTCATGCAGATTATGCTCCCTGTGAACATAAACACTTTAATGTGCTAAATAAAAAAACCCAAACAAACCAAAAACAGCAGTTTAGTTGATTAGGTGAGTTGGGTGATAGGTTGGATGCAATGATCTTGAAGGTCTCATCCAACCTGGTCTATTCTAGTCTATTCTATTGACAGCCAGCTGAACATGAGCCAGCAGTGTGCCCAGGTGGACTAGAAGGCCAATGGCATCCTGGCCTGCATCAGGAACAGTGTGCCCAGCAGGAGCAGGGAAGTCATTGTGCCCCTCTACTCAGCACTGGTTAGGCCACACCTTGAGTCCTGTGTCCAGTTCTGGGCCCCTCAGTTTAGGAAAGATGTTGACTTGCTGGAATGTGTCCATAGAAGAGCAATGAGGCTGGTGAGGCCTCAAGCACAAGCCCTGTGAGGAGAGGCTGAGGAGCTGGGGTTGCTTAGCCTGGAGAAGAGGAGGCTCAGGGGAGACCTTATTGCTGTCTACAGCTACCTGAAGGAAGGTTGTAGCCAGGCGGGGGGGTGGTCTCTTCTCCCAGGCAGCCAGCAACAGAGCAAGTCTCAAGCTGCATAGGGGAAAATTTAGGCTTGATCTTAGAAAGAGGTTCTTCCCAGAAAGAGTGATTTGCCATTGGAATGGGCTGCCCACAGAGGTGGTGTGGTCAACATCCCTGGATAAAAAATAAACAGGATGAGGCACTTAGTAACATGGTTTAGTTGATTAGGTAGGGTTGGGAGTTTATTTGGGCTTGATGAATTTGGAGATTTCTTCCAACCTGGTTGATTCTGTGATTCTGTGACTAAGTCTAGCAGATAAGTCTGTGAAATTACTAGACGGTTGTAGCCTGTGGTTTTAGCCTAGTGGGGTTTTGGTCTCTTCTCCCAGGCAACCAGCACCAGAACAAGAGAACATTGCCTCAAGGTGTGCCAGAGGAAGTTTAGACTCGAGGTGAGGAGAAAGTTCTTCACAGAGAGAGTTGTTAGCCATTGGAATGGGTTGTCCAGGAAGGTGGTGGAGTGACCGTCCCTGGAGGTGTTCAAGAGGGGACTGGATGTCCCACTTGGTGCCAAGGTCTAGTAGTCATGGGGTCTGTGGTGACAGGTTGGACCCGATGATCTTTGAGGTCTTTTCCAACCTTATTGATTCTATGATTCTATGAATTGTGATTAGTCTCTGAGCAATATGATCTAGTGGAGGATGTCCCTGCTCGCTGCAGGAGTGTAGGACTAGATGACCTTTGGATGTCTATTCTAACCCAAACTATTCTATGATTTTCCTGGTGTGAGTCTGGAGCAAGCAAACAGTTCATATCAAACTTACAAGATACACGTTTAAAAGGTATTTTCCCAATTAGTTTACAAATCTTTTCTTTTTGCTAGATTCGGGTTCTTCCAAGTCACATAGACTGTGTTTGGTCCTCCACATTAAAAGGTCACCCCCAAATTAACATTAGTATGTATTCTGCATATCTGTCATTCTTTGGAAGAGAGATGCTGTTGTGTGCCCACAGGCTGCTTAGAACATCTACATCTCTTTAATCAGGCATATGTCAGATTAGTACTCTAGTGAGCCCCTAAACTTGAACATAATGTAGCTCCACAAGATGTGAAGAATGTGTTAGTGCTCTTGAAGGCCTTTTGGTTTAGAGAGTTACTGTTACCTGGATCATTAATATTTTTAATTTGTGTTTGGTGAAGGATGAAGATATTTTGCAGCTTGTTTTTTTTTTTTTTAATTCACATACTATGTGCTAACTGCCTTCTGGAAAAATGAAACACATTATCTTAATGAAGCTGGCTTGTACAATACGTCCTCCAAAAGCTAAGTTTTTGAATTGTGTTTGTATTGGAATGCTTTGAGGCAAGGCCTGAGTAGATGGAAAAAAAGATACTTCTTACGAAGTTCAAATTTAAACACAGAACAACTCTTTTTGTGGTTTATTTTCAGAGTTTTGTTTTAACTGAAATATACAGTTGTCTAAAGCTCTAGACTGCATACTTTCCAATTTGGTTTCACAGTCAGTAATCTTCCAAACAGAAAGTAAATGCTTCTGAGGGAGAAACAAAGATCAAGGTGAAAGTGTGATTCAAGAAAGCACACACCTAACATACATGTAATTGAGAATTCCACCTTTTGTTTTTTTCCCCTTTTTTTTGTTTTTTAAACAGTCTGGAAATAAAAAGCTGATAGATTGATTCTGTTATGTAATTTCATTTTGGAGATGGTTGGCAAGTGAAGAAGATGAAGACAGACTGCTAATGCAGACTTTAGGACTGGATGTATCCTCTGTATCTTTGAATCTTCTGAAAGAAAGTTTTGTTAAGTGTGCAAGATGTGGAAGTGGAATAGTCTTACAGGAGAAACATAACAAAGAAGGAGAATCCAACAAAAAAGCAATCTGCATCATCATTGTTTCCTTCTTTTTCTTCCTGGCAATGCCTTGGTCAGAGTGTACAATTGTGAGCATCTGGATAAGCATAATATATGCCAAGAATCCACCTCCATTCTTGAATGTGGGGAATATATGGAAATTAGCTCAAAAGCAGCATAAAATGACAGTGTGAGTGTTTAGTGCCTGTAACTGCTCTTATTGGTGCTGCTCAGGGCACTGACACACCATATGGAGTTTAGCAAGCCATATAATTTAATCATGGTTGAGTTATTCCTTAGGCAAGATTGCTCATTGGGATGCTCATTTTAATTCTGGAAAGTATTTCAAGCAGTTATTATAGAACTCGGGCTATGGAGTAAGAAGGGTGTTTCATTGAATTTCTTAGGGTAGTTTTGGTGAACCTTTCCAGTTCTTAAGGAATTTCACCATGTTTTAAATTTCTTTGAGAAACTTGTCAGTGTTGAGATTTTTCTGTCTCTACAGGCCTGTCAGCCTGACCTCAGTGCCAGGCAAGATTATGGAACAGGTCATCTTGAATGCAATCACACAGCACACAGAACGGCCAGGGGATCAGGCCCCGCCAGCATGGATTCAGTAGGGGCAGGTCCTGCCTGACCAACCTGATCTCCCTCTACGGCCATGTAACCCGCCTGCTGGATGTGGAGCGAGCTGTGGATGTAGTCTGCCTGGACATCAGCAAGGCCTTTGATACCATCCCCCACAGCAAACTCCTGGCCAAGCTGTCAGCCCATGCCTTGGACAGGCAACACTCTATGGTGGGTTAGGAACTGGCTGGAGGGATGAGCCCAGAGAGTGGTGGTGAATGGTTCTGCATGCAGCTGGCAGCCAGTCACTAGTGGTGTCCCCCAGGGATCAGTGCAGGGCCCCATGCTGTTCAATATCTTTTTTTGATGATGTGGATAAGGGGATTGAGTCTATCATCAGTAAGTTTGAGAATTACACCAAGCTGGGGGCAGGAGTTGATCTGTTAGAGGGTAGGAGAGCTCTGCAGAGGCTGGACAGATGGGCAGAGTCCAACAGCATGAGATTTAACACATGCAAGTGCTGGGTTCTACACACTGGCCACAAGAACCCCATGCAGAGCTACAGGCTGGGGACAGAGTAGCTGAAGAGCAGCCAAGCAGAAAGGGACCTGTGAGTGCTGATTGACAGCCAGCTGAACATGAGCCAGCAGTGTGCCCAGGTGGACTAGAAGGCCAATGGCATCCTGGCCTGCATCAGGAACAGTGTGCCCAGCAGGAGCAGGGAAGTCATTGTGCCCCTCTACTCAGCACTGGTTAGGCCACACCTTGAGTCCTGTGTCCAGTTCTGGGCCCCTCAGTTCAGGAAAGATGTTGACTTGCTGGAATGTGTCCAGAGAAGGGCAATGAGGCTGGTGAGAGGCCTCAAGCACAAGCCCCTATGAGGAGAGGCTGAGGGAGCTGGGGTTGCTTAGCCTGGGGAAGAAGAGACTCAGAGAAGACCTTATTGCTGTCTACAGGTACCTGAAGGGAGGTTGTAGCCAGGTGGGGGTTGGTCTCTTCTCCGAGGCAACCAGCACCAGAACAAGAGGACACAGTCTCAAGCTGCACCAGGGGAGGTTTAGGCTGGAGGTTGGAAATAAGTTTTTCACAGAAAGAGTGATTGGCCATTGGAATGTGCTGGAGGGTGGTGGTGGAGTTGCCATCACTGAAGGTGTTTAGGAAGAGACTGGATGGGGTGCTTGGTGCCATGGTGTAGTTGATTAGATGGTGTTGGATGATAGGTTGGACTCGATGATCTCAAAGGTCTCTTCCAACCTGTTTAATTCTATTCTATTCTAATGATGTTAGTACTCATGAATGAAAAATACTAAATAATCTGGGGATATATCATTTCTAGAAATAACACTAAAGTACTTCCATTTATATCTGGTAACACAGCCAGCAGAACTGTAGGATATTTTTGGACAAAGTCCTAGAAAATGCCTCATTACTGATAAATAAGCTAGTAGTTGAAGAATGTATCAGAGTTGCTTTTTTAAAGTGGATGTATGAGTTGGTAAAGTAATTTCAAATATGATATGCATAGTATCCTGCTCAGGATCATCGAATTATTTGACTTGACGTAGTTTTTTCTTAGCACTCCTTAGGACATGAAAAGAGATTTTAGGATATTAGAGGAGAAATAGGTCTGTGTAGGTGGGTATTAGTGTGGGAATTTCAATAGATGAATGTCATATTTAAAACCCAGCCTCTTTGGTTATTTATACCTAAAGGGTGTCTCATTTAGTTTGGTAGAAAAGACACTGATAATTTAAATTCCCATGGATTACTGTCTCAAAGTGCATGTAAAAATATTCTCTGTCTTAGAGCCCCAAATTATGGGAAAGAAGATAAAACAGCTGTTAATGCTGTTGTGTCAGAGAACATTTATTTGGCTAGACAGCTTTTTTTTCTTTTTTCTTTCTCCCCTCCCCTACTACTTACAATAATATGTGTTTCATAAATACAGATTAAACACAGTGATAAATCTGGATCACTTCAGTGAGCCTGAGTGTCTGCATTCAATTACAGCCTTCTTAAAATATACTGGTGGATTCCTGCTTGTACCACACTGGCTGAGTCCCAAATTAGTTTAACAATTACTGTCCCCAAAACACTGAGATTAGTTCAGAGCCGGGATGCGAGATCCCAGAATATTCAACCAGGGCCAAGAGATATCTCTTGACAGTCACCAAAGTGACTCTCTTTTCTTATTGCCTTCTTTTTAAAGGTCTCAGTCTGAGACACTCTTTTAACTGATTTTATTTCTGCACATTGGTTTTATTTTGATGAACGCAAGCTGCTACCTTGTGTATGCTTGCATGTCTGGAAGAGTGTTTTCTTCATCAGTTTCTCATGGAAGCTCTAAGCAGCTCTGTCATTTATCCCTTTCACTTGTTCCTAGTGTTAAAATAGTCTGCAGACATCTCCATACATTGCCATTAAGCAACAATCTCTCTGTAGGTCCTCACATGCAGGTAGTCTTGATATTGTACCTTGATTCTCTATATAATAACTTTGAGACAGTATATTTTCTGTCTCTCCATGGCTCAACTCTCATGTAAACTTTATTTTGGGCCTGAACTATGAAGTTCCCTTTCTCTGAACTCGACAGATTCAATATGATACTGCTACTATCCACTTAGGATGCTGTTGCACACTGTTTTAATTATCAACAACATAACGTGCCAATTTTGAACGTCCTTTCCAGATTAACCACGGCCTCTTCTCATCTCTTGTTTGCTACCAAAGTGTCCATTATGTTACAATCTCTCATAATCAGTTTGGGCCTTTTGACTTTAAATACTTTTGCCAAATACTTTAAATACTTTTACCAAAACTGATGATCAATAATTGTTATTATTGTTTAGTTCTCAGCATTCTTCTGCTTGTCTGTTCCTAGGCATTAGGGGTTTGTCTGATTTGCTTAGAGTGGGAGAAGTGCCCTCATTTTACTCTGTGTTTATAGCGCAGCATGAGTATGATCTGTGACCAAGGTTCCTCCTACAAGCTATGTTAAAAGGACTTGTGACAGGTAAGTTTCTCCATTCTTCATATGTCTTTGTTTTTTGATACATTTTTTTTGGGGGTGTGTGTTTTCTTTTGTTTTCTTTGTTGGTCTGGGTTGTTGCTATTTGGTTGGATTTTGTTGTTTTGGTGGTGGTGGTGGTTTTTATCCATAGCATCACTGGCTACAGATTCTTTAACATTGCTTGATACTAGAAGAATGAAGTAGTGAAAAATTAAATGTCATAAGTAAGAGCTTGCAGGAACTAAGATTGCTGAAGCTGCAAATAAAAACAAGCATCACATAAGAAAGATAAATTTTCTTGTAGATCTATCGTAGCTGATGTTTTACACTGCCTTTCTTTGGGGTAGAAGGACAAATAAACTGCACTATAATAGTATCCATGCCCCCACTTAATTCCCTCCAACTCTTTCAGAGCTGAGTCCTCTCTCCTGTATATTTCTCAACACTTGCTATCTCCTTAACTCCTCTCTTCACATCCTCATCGGAGTTCTTAGGACAAGTTCCAATTTTAGGATTTTACTTCCAAGATTAATTTCCTCCAATAACAGTCTTCTCTATGTGTTTCTATGGTCAGACTGTTAATTTCAATAGACTATTGACATTTATTCCAGTCTGACAGAAAGTAAAAACAAAACAGGAAATTAAATAAAATCAGGGAACAAATCTAATATGGATATATCTGAATCTTATAAAGTTGAGATTAATTTTCTATTTAGTCTAACTACTACTAATTGCACTGAGTGTACATTATATTCCCTTTGTTAATTTATAACTTTTTGTGGGCACCATATAGACATTTTTGTACCTTCTTCAATATTTTCAATAGTTTCCAGTGGCTATTCACAAAGAGAGCTCCATTTTGAGCTGTTCTGCTCCAACCTACAGGGCTGGAGAGCAGCCCTGAGGAGAGAGACTTGGGGGTGCTGGTGGACGAGAAGCTCAACATGAGCTCTCAGTGTGCACTTGCAGCCCAGAAAGCCAATCAGATCCTGGGCTGCATCAGGAGAAGTGTGGCCAGCAGGTGGAAGGGAGGTGATTCTCCCCCTCTACTCAGCTCTGGTGAGACCCCACCTGGAGTACTGCGTCCAGTTCTGGAGCCCCTATTGCAAAAGGGATCTGGAGGGTGGAAGGTGTCCAGAGAAGGGCCACGAGGATGCTCAGAGGGCTGGGAGCACTCTCCTATGAGGACAGACTGAAGGAGTTGGGGCTGTCAGTCTGGAGAAGAGAAGGCCCGAGGTGACCTTCTGGGGCCTTCCAGTATGTGAAGGGGGCCTACAAGAAGGCTGGGGAGGGACTTCGCAGGCTATCAGATAGTGATAGGAGTAGGGGGAATGGAAGGAAGCTGGAGGTGGGGAGATTCAGGCTGGATTGAGGGAGGAAGTTCTTCACCATGAGAGTGGTGAAGCCCTGGAATGGTTATCCAGGGAGGTGGTTGGGGCCCCGTCCCTGGAAGTGGTTTAAGACCAGGCTGGATGAGGCTCTGTCCAGCCTGATCTAGTGTAGGGTGTCCCTGCCCATGACAGGGAGGTTGGAACTAGATGATCCTTGTGGTCCCTTCCAACCCTGACTGATACTATGAAACTATGAAACTACTATGTTATTTGCTAGTTATTTGGATGTTGCAGCCTCTTTGGTTGTACTTTCTGCTATCCTGTTTTGTCTGCTCTGTCCATATTGTATTCTTATAACCTTCAGAGAATGTTTTTTGGGTGATAGCCAAGGATGTATTTATTCAGGTGAACCTTGGGAAATTTCAGGGTAAAATAATCCTTCATTCTAACAATCCATGGAGAATTTAAATCAATCAATCAAGATGATGTCAGGTAACACTATCTGAGATTATATGATAACCTGTGTTTAGGGAGAAAAACTCTCTAAACAAATGAATGCCTGTGAAGTTAATACTTGGGAAGATCTATGAACAAGAGGAAAAACTATTATATCATCTTTTCCATCCCATATATTACTTAATCCAAAGTGTGCTTGTTTGACATCTCTGTTTCCTGTTTGGATAACACATGTGTGCTAAGTTCTGGTGGTGAATTACTTGTTTGTACAGTTTGGTTTCAGATAATCAAAAATGTTTAGACCTGCACATCAAAGCCAGTATCATAATTAATTAGCATGAAAACTTCACTATCTCAATAGAAGAAAATACCAGTGCCTCACACCCATTCCAAGTAATAAGCATTTCAACTTAAGCAAATAGTACACTATGCTTAGATCTGTCTAGGTTCCAATCCTTGGCCTTCAGAGCCAAATAGGGGGATTCCAGAATGCTGCTTCCTATGTACTAATTAAAACTGCCTGCTTGTGACCCATAGGCCATTCAGTCAGTCCCACAATGTGACACACTGAACTTGCCACCCATGTTTCTGCATCCAGTATGGTAGAAAGTATCTGTAACTGGACATTTTCTCACTGTCCAGTGGCATCATTCCCATTAGTAATCACTTCATCCAGTGGTTGACCCTGCACAGAAGCACTAACTGATAGTATGAGTGTGTAACTCTTCCTTCCATGTATTTTTAAATAGCAAAGAATTTAAAAACAATGAAAGAAAGTGGAAGAAGAGGCTGCTACTGCCACTGGATCCATGCAACCATCACTGTTTAACCCATCTGTTAATTGCAGTGAGACTTTACTGTAATTTAGACATACATGGATGACTATTTAGAAGAAAATTTAATAAATTAATATAGCAAAGATGCATTAATAATTATCCTTTCATTTCAATTGCTATTCTTTCATTCTAGGTAAGCTTTATTAAATCAGCAGCACTTTATCTTCTTAGGATTTAACAGATCATCAGTGAGAAAACTGATCTTTGCTACAAGAATGCAATGCAGGTTTTATTAATTTTGGTTCCATGTGATTGCTGCACTATCATTGTTCTAGCACATCCTTTTGAAACATGGGGAATTTATTTGTTTTGGAAAACAGTGATCAAAAAGTAGCAGATGCATCTATTATGGAGACTAGCTCAAAACTGCACTCAAAACCTGGAATGCAAAAAGTTATCACTTTTGAAAAGTTACAGAATCACAGAATGGTAGGGGCTAGAGGGGACCTCTGGAGATATCTAGTCCAACCCTCCTGCTAAAGCAGATTCACCTCGACCAGGCTGCACAGAAACACATCCAGGTGGGTCTCCAGAGAAGGAGATTCCACAGCCTCTCCATGCAGCCTGTTCCCCTGCTCCAGGACATTAGAAGCAAAGATTTTTTTCCCTCTTACGTCTAGATGTACTTAATTAATAAATTAATATATCTATTGCATTATTTTTGTATTATTGAGTACCCCTGTGACTGCTCTATTTGTGTTAAGTCTCTAGGGTTAAAATATTTTTTGGAGAGATGTTTATTTTTGGACAGGCCCTATTGAGTTGTCTCCTATTGTATGTTAAAGTAGCTGCTCTCAGAGGTCGCAGAAAGTTCAGCTTTACAAAGACACTCTTATTTTGTAGAAAAGGAATTTTCAGAGTCTTTAATGGGAACAAACAAAAATGTCTCTAATAAAACTTTTTTAAAATGTTGAATTTAATGACTTGTCCAGAAAGAAAGGCGAAAACTAACATAAGGATACAAGTTTGGACAGTTATCTGACATAAAGCATATGCTCTCTTTTCAGTAAGCGTAGATAGCCGAGTATGCTTTCACTGTTTCTGCCACATGAACAGAATTCTTGGGGGTTTGTACTTGTTTCTTCATCCTAACCTACATACTTAGGAAAAGATCAGCTTTTATATTTCTGAGCAGCAGACACTAATTAAAAAGGCACAGATCCAGCAACACAGTCAGATGAGTGTGCTCTTGTACAGTTGAAGACCAGCTAGGATTGATCATCTGTACTGTCAGAGGGGAAGAGTGATTCATCCTAAACCCATAGCTTCAAGTAAATGCAGTGTTCATGGAAGATATCATTCTGATAGCTGTGGAAAGACAACTCCTTACTATTTCCCAGGAGGAGGACCACTTGAGCTGCAGCAAATCCACTGCTGTAGCACTTAATTTATGCTGATGAGATATGCAGAGTGATTTATTTAACCACTCAGTAACTATTCTTTTCTATTTATGAGCCACTTCCAATCTAGCAAGTGAAGCTGATGTAGAGAAGACCTATATGAAGTTAGACACTTGTCATCCACTTGCATCAATCAGCATGTTACACAAGGGCACAACAGCAGGGAATAGCAGCGGCATGTGGAGACTTGTTCAAGCTGAAGCCATAGTTTCCTCAGGAGATGCTTTAAATATCACTGCCAGTAGATATGCATGCACTTAGTATTAGAATCATAGGTTATTAAAAAAATTAGAAAGTTCCTGAAAAGCCTGGGTCATCAGAGTGCTGCTTTGCAACTAGAACATTGTTAACTGTGATTTTAATGGGAGATTGGTGGGAAAAACAGAAGCTTTGCTGACAATTCTGGAGACATTTTCTAGCAATGTAAATTGTGTAAGCATTACCCACACTTTTCCCGAAGGTCTAGACTAAGACGAATGTTTGGAAAGGCGGGGGGTGTGTATAGGTGGATGTGGGGGTGTGGTGTGTGCATGTGTGAAGCCGCTATCTACATTCGACACATCCTCCATCACCAGGTCCAACGGGGCAAATTAACCGTGATGAGAAGTGCAACAGTTAATACCGGGACGGACACCGACGGTGTCGCAGACCAACACCAGTTCCTAGCCAGGTCTGCCGAAGGAGGCAGATGAAGGACCAGTACTTATTTAAACCGCCACGATGGCGGGTCACCGTTTCCCTGGACTGTTTCCGGAGGCCCTTTCCTTTGGCCAGCCTGCTGACCTGGGGGCATAGTAGGCCGCCTGTGGCTGAGGTGCTGGGTGCCCGCCCCGCCGCGGTGGCTTCCTGCGGGGCCCAGAGCGGGCCGGATGGGGCCTCCGTCTCCTCGCTCGGCACCCGCTCAGCCCAGCTCCAGGAGTCCCCCTCCCCGAGTACGGGAACCCGGTCGCGGCCGGCGGTGTCAGAATGAGGGACGTCAGTATGAGGGGGCCGGTCCTGGGTAGGGCAGGGTAGCCACGTCCCGCCCCTCGCCATCGCTCCCTCCCTCCGGCTGGGGGCGGCCGGGTCGGCGCGCCCCGGGATCCCATTGCTCCTTCCTCGGTGTATGGTCGCGGCGGGAGCAGAGGAGGACGAGCCTGGCGGGGAGCGGGCCGGCGGCGCCAGCGAGAGCGGAGCCGCAGCGCAAATGACCCACCACTGTTAGGCGGAGGTAAGGCAGCGCCGCCGCTGAAGTTGGTGAGGGGGAGGGAGATAGAGAGGACTGGGATCGCTGGGCGCCTCTCCATTCATTGCCCATGCGGAGGCAGGGCTGCGGCTCTCGTCGTGCCGGGGCTGTAGCCGGAGGACTGGCCGGGAAGCCGCCGCGGGAGGACGTGGCACGGCGCGGAGGTAACGCCGGGGACGAGGCTGTGGCACGCCGAGAGCTGCCCGGGCATCCACCAGGGAAGCGGCAGGGCTCGAGGGCACCCGCTATTCCCTTCTCTGGGCGCGATCCCGCGGGGGGCGGGGTGCCCAGGCCCGGCGGGCTACCTTTTGCCCTCTTTCATTCCGTCCAGTCGGCGCGGAGGTGCCGCCCGAGCAGCCAGCGCCGGCTGGACGCAGCTCCCGCCGCCCAGCACCGGTCGAGGGTGGGCGGCGCTGGGATGGGTTGCCCCGTGCACACGTACGCTGCATCGAGCAGTCGCGGCTGCTCTCGGGGTGTCGGTCGCCGCGGGGAGGGTGGCGGGGCGCTGCCGTGGTCCCTTCTGTTCCGTTTCTGAGGCAGGGAAGCGGGGAGGGGACGATGGGTCCCGAGGCAAGCAGAACGGTGGCGGCGCCGCCCGCCGGCGCGTTGTCCCTGGCGGCTTGGTGCGGGACAGGGAACCAGGGGAAAGAGCGGCAGCCGGGCTCTCCCCAGCCAGGCCTGCGACACCTGCGGCCTCACCGGTGGCTGGACGGGCGGGGACCACTCAGCTCCTCAGGGAGCTGCTTGTGGGAGCAAGGGTTCAAAGCTTATCTTGGCGACTTCCCAGAATCCGCGTGTCCTTCCTTCCCCTTGCCTTTCAGGGCTCAGTTTTTCAGGGGGAGGGGTGAGACGATTATGTTTCTTAGAGCCCTTAGGAAAGGACAAGAAATAGATGGCGCAAGTTACTAGTGAAGGTTTTTGGTAGTTTAGGCGTCGCTCCAAAGGAACTGGGTAACACATCGCTGATAATTCAGAAGTTGAGGGTGCGCTGGAGTAAGGTCAAGTAAAACAACACGGGCTGGTGGTGCGGTGTCCGGGAAAGTGCGCGCCCTGCCAGTCGCTGGTGGCACAGTGGATGGGTCGCTCCGTCGTAGTAATTTTGCACCAAACCAGAAACAGGCAGATGAGATGGCTACGAGTGTGCTCAAACTGGTGAGAGATGTATTATTAGGAGTAACTGAAAACAATTAAAAAGCTCTAGCTGACCTCATGCAGAAGAAAACATTATGTATAATTAAAAGGTTTGGCCTTCTTACGGAAACATTCCTAGGCACCATTAGATACCTTAATAAAAATACCATACCTGCTCGGTCCCAGCCCTGCAGTGTGTTCTGGCTGCACAAGCTCACACCTGCAGGGAGCCCCATTGTTGTCAGTGGGTTTTCTTTGGTCACAGAAACCTTGCAGAGCTCCAACTCATCAAGTCCCAAATATATGGGTGTGCACAAAGAGTGGCTTATTAGAAAGTGTGAGTGACACTAAACTCAAACGTTCCAGTATATTTTTCTGAATAAAACATGATACAGAAATAAAACCCCCCAATCTCTGGTACTTTCTTGAGTATTTTTTCTATGGCCACTCATTTTTAGATGCAGGGTATAGACAGACTGGCAGTTTGCTCTGTTAGGACAATTCTTAATGAGAGAGTTTTATCTGAGGCACGGTTCTGTGGGACAAATCTCCAGTTTTCATTGCATATGCTAGTTGCAGTCACTCGAGGTTGAATCATATCACTGCTTTCCTCACAAGTTTTCTCTCTCTGAGTCATGAAGTTAGTTTAATCAGTATGTAGGAAATTGCCCAGTTTATCTTTTCTTTTTTTTTTTCCAGTTAATCATCTGTTTTTATTAAGCATTCTGGGAAATGCTTGCATGATGATGTACCCGCCTGTCAGGCAAGTAACAGTAGTGTGTCACTAGCTTTTAAAAATATAAATCACTGGGACTAGATGCAGCATTGCTGTGTAAGAATGGTATAGTCCTTTTATTTTACCAATTTAATCAAAGTGTATTTCTCCATGTGTTCTGAGTCAGTCTTGATTGTGCTGGGCTGGTAAGCTGGGATCAGGAATACTGCCAGCAGAGATTGAAAGGAAGCCAGTAATTGCCATGATCCTTTTTCATGTTCTAGCTTGTAGCTGTGAAAATTGCTTGTAGTGTTCTGTAAGACAGTAGGACAATGACATATTAAGTGCTGTATGCTATTGCATCAGGAGAACCCGACTGGGCTGCTGGTGATGCTATGGCTGGTACCAGGCAAGAAACCTGGTGTTTTGTTTAGTGTGCTGTGTATCTAGGTCATAGACCTTTAAGATCATTAAGTCCAACTGTAACCCCACTACCATGACCACAAAACTATATCATGAAGTGCCACATGTACACACTTCTTGAAGACCCCCATGATGGCAGCTCCACCACCTCCCTGGGTAGCCTGTGCCAATGTCTCACCACTCACTAGCTAAAGAGGTTTTTCCTAATGTCCAATCTAAACCTCCCTGGCACAAGTTAAACCCATTTCCTCGTGTTCTATTGCTGGTTACTTTCAGGTAGTTGTAGAGCACAGTGAGATCTCCCCTTAGCCTTCTCTTCTTCAGACTAAACAACCTCAGCTCCCTCAGCCATTCCTTGTATGACTTGCCCTCCAAACCCCTCACCAGCCTTCTTGCTCTTCTCTGGACACTCTCCAGGACCTCAAGAGTCTTTCCTATATTGTCACATCCAGAACTGAACACACCAGTCAAGCTATGGCCCTCACTGGGACTGAGTACAGGGGCACAATCACTTCCCTGCTCCTGCTGGACACACTGGTTTTGATACAGGCTAGGGTGCCATTTGCCTTCTTGGCCAGCTGGGCACACTGCTGGCTCCTGTTCAGCTGGCCATCTATCAGCACCCCCAGATCCTTTTCCAGGATGCTTTTCAGCACTCTTCCCCAAGCTTGTAGTATTGCTTGAGGTTGTTGTGATCAAACTGCAGGACTCAGCACTTGCTTTGTTAAACCTCATTCTGTTTACCTCAGCCCATCAATTTAACCTGTCCAGATCTTTCTGTAGTGCCTTCCTACCTTCAAGCAAATCAACACCCCCACTTAATTTAGTGTCATCTGCAAACTTGCTGATGGTACACTCAGTCGCCTCATCCAAAATCATTAAAAAATATATTTAACAGAACTGGCCCCAGTACCAAGCCCCAGGGGACACCACTTGTGACTAGCTGCCAGCTGGATTTAACTCTGTTTATCACAGCTCTGTGGGCCCTGCTGTCCAGCCAGTTTTTAATCCAGCAAAGAGTCCAACTGTCTATGCAATGGGCTGCAAGTTTCTTGAGAAGAAAGCTGTGGGAGACAGTGTCGAAGTCCAGGTTCTAAAGTCTACAGCCTTTCTCTCATCCACTAGGTGGGTCACCTGATCATAGAAAGAGATGAGATTGGTCAAAGAGACCTGCCTTTCATGAGCCCATCCTGGCTGGGCCTGATCCCCACTGCACTTGCCATGGCCAGGTTGACTTGTAGCTGGGCTTTTGCCTTTCTTTTTTAATGATCATTGCATGAAAAGGAGGATGAATTATTTTTCTGAGTGAAGAACACAATCAGTATTCATCAAAATGTATTTCCAGAAGCTTCACTTTTGTTGACCATTCATTATCAGTTGAAAGGGTCTCCACTAGAAGAGAAGCAGTGCTTTGTAACAAGGGGATGTATTGAACACAGGATTGCAGCTCCTAGCTGATGTAAGATTCCTAGTTATCCACTGTAGGCAACAATCAGTTTGTAGAAATATTGCCTTCAGCATCTTAAAGCCAACTCATTACAAGGGGAAAGATAGTTTAGTCTGTTTACATGCGAATAGCCCCCTGAAGTGGATGGTCTTTTTTCCTCACAATGCAACAGTACCAGAGCTGTTTGGTGAAGCTCAGAGGTGGGGTGAGCTTGGCTGCTCTGCTGTCCCTAACTGTCCTCACTTCCTACATACACATGTGTTCATGCACAGATGCAAGCACACATGGCTCCTCTTGATCGCTGACCCTTCACACCATACAGCCTGCAGGGAGCAGAGCAAAGATCAACTTTGAACTGCTGGTGGCTTTTGGCAATAAGAAAAACTGTGTCTCTGTTCCTTCCTTCCCCGTGAATAGGGGCTGTCTTCCCATTTGCTGCTTTTCTCTGTTTCGAGTGCCTCCCTTAGCAATAGTTACCATTTCTCTGCTTTCTAACTGGGGAATGAGTTATTTGGGGTGTCAGCAATTTGAACTGACAGGAACAAGGGCAGAGGTGGTGAGCAGTTGGAAGGTGTTCCTGGCTCTCAGAGTTCTCTCTTTGATGCAGAGACGATTGCTGATGTGATTATAGCTGACAAGTCTGTTAAAACGATGCCAAGGGCTCCTGCTTAGATTGTTTCTATCTTCTGTTTTTTCCAACGTCCACAAAAATTGACAGGATTCTTCCAGGCTGTGGTGCCTAAAACTGTGCCCTGAAAATGTGGAGCTAATGGGATGTGTTCTTCCAAAGTCATTGTCCTACATAGAGGTGAACTGAAATCAAGCTGAATGTAGGGCCTTTGTAAAGTCTCTTGAAATTGTTGGGGAGGTGTGGTCAGATGCTCTGAAAGATGTATAAAGAACAGTCCTGTTATTTTCTTTTAAATAGTCTTGTTGCTTGTTAATTGTAAATGTCTGTAAAATATTGTAAGCACCGTATGTTTTTGTACATATTCATTGCTTCCATTGTAGATTGTAGTTTTGCCTGTAAATACAGCTTTCATTTGCTTCCAGCTGAGCTGGTCTGGCAAAGTTAATGTTGACCCACCACACAGTATAAATGCTGTTGCTTTGCTCCAGATGAATAACAGTAAGTTTTGTAGACGAAATTGTGTAATAGGCTTTAACAGTATAATTGATATTTATTTTAAAGTTTTTGTGTAGGTTGTTGGCTTTTTTATCTTGCAGGGTTCTTTTTTAAACTAGCTTTGTTCAAGCAGTGCATCTTCTCAGAGTGGCTGAGACTTTGAATAGCTGTGACAGTGTTCTTGGTTCATCTTCCAGGTGTAATCCCTGAAACCTGTTTGGAAGGAATCACCTGTGATGTAGGAGGATGAATTCAGTCTCTGTATTTGATCTTCTGTTGAGACTGCAGCTAGGGTGCCATTTGGTTCCATCTGTGTTTATAGATTTTGCAGTAGTATTCACTGGGAGATTATCTGAAAGCCAAATCAGTTTACATAGGTCAGTGAATTGGAGCTTGCAAGGCTTATGTCTGGGATCCCTGTAAACAGGTTTTTCAGTGTTTTCATTGAACTTTTTGTTTGTCGAAACCTGACCTCATCACTAAAGTGCGTGGTGGTGCTAATGAACAAGTTTTATATGCTGGCAGATGCATTTGGGAGAAGCTTTATTTTTATCTCTCAGAATGTGTGTATTGCTTTGATATATCCTGTGCCTACAGTAATTTTGTGGAAGGAAAGCTACAACACAAAATATTTTCATATATAGAGGTGGTGTGTTTTTTTCCCCCCTGAAATGTTAAACAAATTATATATATTCAGTGTTGTAAATTCAGTTACTGTATCTACAGTACTTACAGAAAGTGCTGCAGGTAAGAGTACAGTTTGTCAGATGCCTGGAATATTAAGTGGCAGGCCAAGTTTGGCGTGACAATGACAGTTTCGTGCAATGTTGTGTCTCTTCTATCTATTTTTTTGTCAGTATAGTGTTGCTCTGGTATGATTTACCTTTTGAGAACTAACAAAGGTCTCATTTTTCTCTGTTTTAGGTTTTCTTTAAGCTACTAATAGACATAGTACATGACAGGTGACCTGCAAGATTTTCCACAGGCTATCCAGTTGATTGCTTTACTGAGATGGTAGATAAATTAGCAGAGGTATCCACTTTGCAAAAATGTGCTTGAGGTTTGTGTTGTGCATATGTGTTTAGTCAAGTCATTAGTCATGATCATGACTGCATAAAATCAGTGTAATTACCTTCAACTAGTCTTTATTTCTGAGCGACCAAAACCACATTGTGTGGCAACCCTACCATTTTGAATTAGAGCTTGCCTTTCATCACAGACAAATTTGGAGTACAGAAATATCCAGCCTTTCTTGAGCTTGCTCAGTGCAAGGATGGGACATGTCAATGTGGAAGAATGAACATGCACTATAAAAAAATAGCCTTAGGAACGTACTAATTTGTTAGTACTTGACCAGCCCACATCTGCAGAGTTTACCTTATTTTTCTGTTGAATGTTGCATGCATTGCACAGTAGATGTGCAATCTGGTGCTTTCAGAGTGTATCATGTACCCTGTACTCTGCATAGTATGCACCTGCTTCCAAATTCCATGTAAAAATGTCTGGAAAAAGTCAAGTCCACACTTTTCAGTACAATTTCTCTAGTTCTTGACTTCTTTGTAGACTTCCTTCTTTCCATGGTGTTCTTGTAACTGGGATGGGAAAGAGTCTGAATGAATAGTTTGTGTATAAGGAGGTTCGTTGTAACATTTCTTCAAAAGCAGACCTGTAATCTTATTATTTTATTTTATTTTGTTTTGTTTTGTTTTGTTTTGTTTTGTTTTGTTTTGTTTTGTTTTATTTGTTTAGTTTAGTTTATTGTAATAATTGAAAAGAAGACATTCTGCCTCAGGTCCTGAGGAGAAGATCATAAAAGTAGGACTGGAAGAGCCTCATGGAGTCCATGAGTCAACTAGTCCATTTGTCTGCCTCAGGTTTGGATCATCCATATCTGTCATCTGTGGCTTGTTCTAAGGAACAAAACAGTCTCCTTTACGTGACCATGACATGAGAAAATTTTCATGTTATCCCATTCACACCTTTTGTTTTATAGTTTAACGCCGTAACTGTTCATCCTGCATGTGTCTTGGACAAAGCAAATAATTGTGTTTCTTCTTGCAGTGTGTTATCTTTCTTCTAAATTATCATAGCCTGCAATCTTTTAAGCTCAATTCTTTGACCTCACAGGTGCTGTAGACTGTACATGTTATTTCTGTTACTTTTGTTTGTGTTATTTTCCATTGTTTCACATTTATTTTCTTCTTCCTATGTCAAAACTGTATTCTGCCTGAACTTTTAATGATGTTGAGTAAAATGGAATAGGATCCTTTTCATACCTTCTGACATTGCTAAGTGTCAGTACTGAAATTTTTCTCACTGGCTGCTTTATAGCTCGTCATGCAGTGTCGCCTGACTCCAGCATCTTGGACATATTCTTACTGAAGATGACATTGTTTTTTTCATGTCATTCCTCCAATTCACCATTTAAAAATTTCAACTTCCAACAAATATACAACTTTTTCCAGATTAACATTTTCTAATAATAGAATAGCTTGCTTTACCATGTCCGGCAGATCCTTAGAAATCTTACCTGAAGGAAAAAGGGAAGAAAATTTTAATTAAGTATTTTTTTTTCTGTTTTCAATGATAATTTTCAGGGAATAAAATAGAGAGGAGAGGAGTTTTCAGAACAAACTTTTTCATGTAGTGTAAATGATTTAAATTAGCCATGTATATTGAAGAATCTGTGGGAATAGAAGTTTACTAGACTCCTGGTAGTCCTGTGTACTGGGGAAATAAGTTCCTGCTGATTGTAATGCTTGGAGGCAAACATCTTTTCTCATGTTTTTTTTGGTAATTTACACCTATTTTTATACTATAAATGCTAATTCATTGTACAACCACAGCCTATTGAAGAATGCACTTTTGGGGTAGTAGCTGTAGTCAAAAAAGTGTTTGAAGAGAAAACAGAAACATTAAATTCTGTCAGATTTAGATGCCTGTAAGAAGGCATTTTAGAAAAGAATTTGAGGAATAAATTGAGCTGGAACTCTGCTGCAGAATGTGTATAGGACAAGCAGATTCTTGGGGCATTAAAAAAATCATTCAGAGAAGGTAAGGTTATAGTAGAAAGACCAAGCAGATATTTTGCATTTCCTTTTCACTGCAAGGACAATCAGAGATGGGTAACACTTTTCACAGACAGAAGAGTTAAGGTGATAAAGAGAAGGCACAACTGGGGTTGTGATGATAGGTTTATAAAACCATGAAAGGCATGGCAAGAGTGATAAAGATCAGTTGTTTGTTGTCTCTCCCAGAACAAGAACTAACGAGCATGAAAATGAAACCAGCAGGTGTTTGGTTCAGAACAGCCAAAAGGAGGATTTTTGTTTCATGCACATATCATATCAGTTACGTAACTCCACAGGATGGGGTAGTTTCTGCAGATTTATATTGCTTCCAAGGGAGACTGGTCAGAGAGGAGAGAATGGGAGAATGGAAGAAAAAGTCTGTAAGGGATTATTAAATACATAAGCATGACCTGTGGCTTTGAAAGTCCCTGAGCTGCAAATTATTGGAGACTGGAGAGTATTTGGGGAAAGTATGACTAAAGGCTTATGCTATTCTTATCCTCTTCTCTAGACATCTGCTTTTGGCTGCTCATGAAGACTGGGGCGATGGATAGGAGATATGACCTGGCATAATTTTAGATTTGTCTTTTCAAATTTTAAAAACTCAAGACATTTATCTGTGAGTTAGCAGCTCAGGGTAGCATCTGCAAATCTTGTACTGAAAGCCTTCTATTTAATTTCCTTATAACTTAAGTCAGAAATATATTTTTAACAAAACGCAAAAACTACCACGAGCATTCATCCGTCTCCTGCCAGTTAGCGTCAACTACAAATTATATTTAATTTCAGTCATCCTAAACTACCAGATGTGATCATGCATATTGCCTCATTTAGGCAGTCTAAGCAGCTATATACATAATCCTAACTTCCCCACACCCCACCCCCCCCCGCCCGATTTATTGTCTCCTACATGTGTGTAAAATTGTATTTAGTATGGAAGTTTTCAGTTTCTCTGCCCTTCTCCCTAATACTCTGGATAGAGTTTAACTGCTAACTTGAACACAAAGTGTGTGTGAGACTTCCAGCAGTTAGAGAAAATGCTGAAAGCTCATAGATCTCTGATGCAGAGGAAGCAAGATGCTGTGTTACTTATTCTACAGACAATGATTTACTGAACTGATTTTAGAGTGTTGATTCAATACTATGTCTTTAGGGCACTGCCCAGCAAATCACAAATCTGTAACCACATGATGCAAACATCTTGTGTAAACATAACTTGTCAGCCTGTAATTTTAATTCAAGTGGGTTTTCTGCTCTGACAGATACTGTTCCTGTCATGATTCTGTAAATGCCAGACTAGGTATTGTTCATTCTCTTTCAGCTGGCATGAAATTGGCATGAATGCAGCATCCTGCTCTCTGGCAAACTTGACAGAAATGTGATTTTGTCCACACCTGCTTTGGTGGTGATCGTACCAGACATTAATGTACCAGATGGTAGTCTGGCACTAATGAGGACACAGCCATGTGTTGCACATACATTCTTTATTTTTCTGTAATGTATTAATACATATAACACACTTTCACTGGGCTTTCCAAAGTGGTTCTGGGGGTTAAGTTAACAATACTTTTCACTCCAGACTGTAGCAGGCTTCTTCATGTCTTACCATTTGAATGTTTCTTATACTACTCTAATACCAAATAAACAATTCTCCATTTCTCTGGTGTTTGAGACAGGAAGGAAAGTAACTTTGCCTGGAGGCAGAAAGCCTGTATGGTGCTCTGACTGCCATGGAAGGGTTTTTGGAACCAGGTATTAGACATTTCCTTACCAGTGGTTGAGTTCCCTGGTTATCCTGTGCTTCTGAAGTGAAGGCTAAATTAAAGAGGCAAGGATCATGCAGGTATTAGGAAATTCTTTCCTGAGCCTTTGTAGTCTGTTCCAACATCTGCTGCTGAAGTAGATTGACCACACTGAAACTACACAGTTTACTTCACATACCAAAGTGGGCTTTATTGAAGTATGTGGCTTTGGAGGTGGGGAAGAAAAGGCAACATGTAGGTTTGCATAGGTGAGGTTATGGAAGTTTGTTGTGAGTAACAGAGTGTGAACTTGTTAACTGTCAGAATGTTTGTATATAGTAGCTGCTTTGATCTCTGCACACTGCCTGAATGTTGACTAATGTTACAACAACAAGAGTTAGTTTGTGACTACTTTGAAATAAACTAGGAAGACCAGTAGTATTCTTCTGTTCAAATATCATCATCTGATACCTGCAAGTATTTGAACGCTTGATGTATTTGCATATGGCAAATAAAGTTCTCTTCTCTGAAGGTTTATTAAAGCTGTGCTAAATGCAATTAGTCATAGTCAACAGCATCACAGCTGTGTATTTCAAAAGTGATAAAGAAAGATAAGTTTTCTGTTCAGACGGGGAAGCTGACCAGCTTCTCTGCTAGACTCAAACATCTCTCCTGTACGGATGGGTGAGGGTTCAGTCATGTTGTTAACCTGATCTACTAAGTATGTCAGGTAACATGAAGCTACAGTTGAGATATCTAACAGTCTGCATTTTAGCTGAAGAATAGTGAAAGATTCCTTGCTGAAGACTCAGGGAATACATCCAAGAGGCTCATACTTTAGATAAAATCTGTGAAAACAGACCAAAGAAAATATTTCAAATGTTTTTTTCTGCTTTAAATTTTTGCTTTTGTGCTATATGGAACATTAAAGGAAGAATGACCTTATCTTTAGCTGTAAGTCGACCAGTTGATCATTGACCTAGATGTGGTACCTATGGTATTGATTCTAAAGTTTTATGAAAGGGTTATCAAACACTGGTATAAGCTCCCCAGGTTGAGTCACCGTCTCTGGAGGTGTTTAAAAGATGCATAGAAGTGGTGCTAGGGGATATGGTTTACCACCAGACTTGGTAGAGTTAGATAATGGCTGGACTTGTGCCTTTTCCAACCGACATGATTCCAAGATTCTGTGTATCTGGGACATATGTATTATGAGAAAACTGTTGAACACTCTTTTTGGAGGTTAGATTATAGAAGTGAGATCATTAATGAAATGATAATCCAAAGAAGTTTGTACTACTATTCTTTCCTCCTGTCATGGTAGGGCCAAACTGCCCCAGCACAAACCCAGACACATATGAAGGTGTCTAGACATGGTCCTGCTCTCTCCCCTCCTTCCTGCAGAAAGCCAGGCTAATGTGGGAAAAGGAACAAAGAGGACAGGCTCATGCGTGTCTGGTAAAACAGCCCTGTATCTATGGTAAGGGCATGTGTTCTGGCCACAGCCTGGCAGAACCCCTTCCCATTGGGGAACAATGTGCTGGTTTCATGACCTATTAGTTCAATCAATCTCGGGCAAGATTTATATCCAGGCTGATTTCTAGTTGCCTGTGCCTTGCTTTTGCTTTTGCCTTGCTCAGCCTTGCTGAAGCCTTGCATGCTTGAACCCACTTGGACCTTGTCTGGCTTGAAACTGCCTCGAGTTGCATAGCCTCGAGTTGCCTGGTCCAGCACCTGGGATAAAGCCACAAGCATACACACTGCAAGCTACAAGAAAAGCCACGAGCTTAGGAGTTGGAGCCAAGCCTGCTTCCCCTTGCCACCAGGATTTTGCTGTGCCTCAATTCACCCAGGACAAAGCAAGCAGCCATTGTGATAGCGTCATTAACAGCCTGCCGTCAGCTGAAGCCAGACCAGCCATCAAAGACCGCATGGAATTCCTGGCAGCAATCTGCTGTGCCTGGAGCATGAGAGTGCCCCAAAGCCTCTAATCACAGCAGCAGCACTCCCTACTTGGGTACAACCAGTTGTGGGTGATTAATTCATTGCCTCTTTGGCATAATGGTTCTTGTCAAGTCTTCCTCTCGCTGTGGTTGAGTGCCATTTTGCTCCTGGGGTATTCTCTTTCTGTTAGTTCCTCCCAGTTTGCATAAAATAGTTTAAATTGTTATAGTTGCCCAAATACAATACAATACAATACAATACAATACAATACAATACACCAGGTTGGAAGAGACCTTCAAGAACATCACGTCCAACCCATCAACCAATCCAACCCACCTAAATACAATACAGTACAATACAGTACAATACAGTACAATACAACCCACCTAAACAACTAAAAAACTAAACCGTGGCACCAAGCACCCCATCAAGCCTCTTCTTGAACACCTCCAATGAAGGTGACTCCACCACTTCCACAGGCAGCTGATTCCAGTGGGCAATCACTCTCTCGGTATAGAACTTCTTCCTAAGATCCAGTCTAAACCTGCCCTGGCGCAGCCTGAGACTGTGTCCTCTTGTTCTGGTACTGGCTGCCTGGGAGAAGAGACCAACCTCTGCCTGGCTACAACCTCCCTTCAGGTAGTTGTAGAGAGCAATAAGGTCACCCCTCAGTCTCCTCTTCTCCAGGCTAAGCAACCCCAGCTCCCTCAGCCTTTCCTCATAGGGCTTGTCTTCCAAACCCCTCACCAACTTTGTTGCCCTTCTCTGAACATGCTCCAGTAAGACAACATCTTTCCTAAACTGAGGGGCCCAGAACTGGAAATACTGTACATTCCCATTGTAAATATATTCTAGCTGTACATCAAATATTTTGATTTGACAATTTTCATATTAGTAAAGGTTATTAATATTTTGATTAATATTGACATACAGTTTATAATAAAGGGAATATGATAATCCTTTCTGACATGTCCTGAAGTAATCATATTTAAAATATTGAGTGTAACAATAACAAATAATAACAGTAAGTTGTTTGTCAATTTTGACAATTTTATTCTTAATTTGATTTTACACAGTTTCTAAAGACTTCAAATATAATTGCAATTGCACAAGAAGTTCTATCACTGTCATAAAAAAGCATTTAACAATCAACTAAAAAGATGTTCCATTTGAAGTTTTTATTATGAATCCTATCTATGGTTATAGGGTTCTGTGCCAGTGGGCAGTCTACATTTGCAGGCATTATGTTTGCTGCCTCACTGTCCATTCATGCTTACTCCTGTAAGTAGAATATATAATTTAATTGAGTACAATTTTTATTGTTTTTTTACCAGTGAGGATGAAGAGTTGAGATTTGCATCAAACAAGGCAGATAATTTAGCAACCAAATATGTCTCTTTCCAATGTACTTTCCTCCACAGGAAGGAAGATTGATCAAAATCAATACTGTCATTACTTGTGTTTTTCTGTATCTACCATTCTATGATTATATGATTCTGTAATAACATGAAAGGTTATTTATAAGTACTGCTTAATTAAAAAAAACAGTTTCTCAGACCTTTGTCTGTCCATCTAGGCTGAGGCATTCATCAGGTGACTGGAGCAGTATGTGCATAGCCTTCCTTGCAAACACGTAATATACTTCACATTATCTCTAAAAGCTAGAGACATTATGGCCCATTTCAGGAAAGCATTAGTCTGATAAACGAAGAATGGGCAATTGGAGTCCCACTGAGTAGCGTGGTTGTGCTGGTTTTAGGCTATGCCTTTAAAATTTAGCTGCAGATTTTGAGCAGAAAAGTAGAAAAATACAAATAAATCACTATTGGGTGTAAGAAGGAAAACAAAAGATTATTCTAAACAAATTAATGTGGTAAATATCTGGAATAAGAGGAGCTGTACCATAACAATTCTCCCCCTTTTGTCTTCTGATCTCTGGCTGTTTTGCTTCGATAGGGAGAGATAATGTGCTTTGGCTGGCCTTGGCCAAGTCTAACCCACTGCTTCTCTCTTTTGGAACAGGGGGTGGGGGGCACTGTGGAACGGCTTCCCTGGTCTCTTTGGGCCTAACACTACTGTGCCCACTAAACTGTGTCCTGAAGTGCCATGTGTACACATTTTGTTAACATCTCCAGGGATAGTGACTTCACTACTTCCCTGCACAGCCTATTCCAGTGCTTGACAAGCCTTTTAGTAAAGAAATTTTCCCTAATACCCAATCTAAACCTCCTCTGCTGCAACTTCAGGCCATTTTCTCTCATCCTGTCACTAGTTACTATGGAGAAGACACTAAGCCCCACTTCAGTACAGCCTCCTTTCAGGTAGTTGTAGAGAGCAGTATGGTCTCACTTCAGCCTCCAGGAGGCTTAGGAGGTTTACAGGAACTGTAAATTGATAAGAATAGCTAAAAACATTGCATGAAATAGTAACAAATGATCACTTGCTTCATATTTCTAGATGCCTAGAAGAGTGCAGTGTACAGGTGACTGTCCTTGTACCGAGAGAAGCAGGCAGAATGTTGTAAGTGATGATACAAGGCCTCAACAGATAGACTATGAAATCTAGGCTCCTCCTGGCAGCACCTGTAGATCTCTCCTTTATCCACTACAGCCTGCTGTGGGCTTCCTTGCCATCTTGATTTCACTTCTGAGAAGAAAATGGCATACCTATAAATCTGATTTTATCTCATTACCAGCTGATAGAAATAGTGTCTGCTAGCCCTGCAGTGTCCTGATTAAAAAAGAAAAAAGTCCACCTACTTGTCCTGTCTGTTACTTGCAACTAGCAACTTCCTGAGGTCTCTGCTGTACTCTACTGTTCTGTTTTTGCCTTTAACTCCTCATTATTTGATCCTGGACAAGTTGTATGTCCTAGTAGCTCTGGATTTAACTAGTTCTAATGAGGTGTTACTCTTAATGGTTGAGTGATGTAGTAATAGTTTTGTATATACCAAAAGAATAATGAAAATTTCTGTGCAGCATTGTCCTTACTGAGTAGAGGCCACTCAACATTTTAAGCTTTGAATCTTAATTTTTCCATGCATACTTTATTTTAGTCTGGGCATGGGCTTGTTTTTTTATGTGTCTTCATTTGACTGAGATAAAGATTTAAAAGGGAAAATCACTCTGTATGACTATAGTCAGGCCAAACCTGTCTGTGCAGCAGAAGCTGGATGATTTTTTCTTTTTTTTCTTTTTTTTTTATCTGTGAAGTATGCATGCTCTCACAGTGCAGTGAATCATTTGGTAGTTGGTCTGTCCCCCTGGATTATGGCTCTGCTGAGAGCAAACTTTTTCAATGGCTCCTATTTAATCTATCTGTTTTGAAGATAGGGTACATTTGGTTTTCAAAAAGGGCATACATTCTTTGCCTGTGAGTTAGTTGGAAGAGAACCAACTGTTGAATGAAAAAATTCATGTTCCCTCTCCTGTAATTTAGTGTGATTGGGAAGTAGCCGGCTTTCTTTTTTCCTTTTCGTGAAGGTTTGGAAGTTTGTAACTTGTTGGCTCACACAACGTGATCTGTAGCAACTTCTCTGGTTGCTGACAGAGGCTCAGACAGCTCTAAATTTTTTAAAGCATTATCATCTTGAAGTAAAAAACCAAACCAAAACAAAACAAAATTAAGTGGACAAGAGAAGACTTTGAGTAAAAAATGAATTTGTTTTTCCCATAGCATTGGAATTATTTGGGAGTTCAAGCCTGTACAAAGGTCTGCAGCTGCTCCAGTATACTCAGATGCCATTGGGACAGCCAGTGCTCGCTCTGTCAGTGGAAGCAGCTCTTGAGGTGCTGGTAATGATTTGGTGAATGTCTTTCTCTAGTTTTCTAACCATGTGTAAGTGAGCATTTCCTTGGGTGGTTTTGTTGCTTCATCATTACTACATGTGACTTTCTGAAGGGAGTGTGTGGTCCGAGAGACCTCACAGATTTCCTGGATGTGACCCACACTGTAGTTTTGTCTGTTATTTTTTATATCCTTTCAGAAGAAGAAGATAAATTAGTTTCCCTAATGATTATGCTCTTTTTTTGTAGTTTGTTTTGTTTGTATCATATGCTGAAATGAGTTTCTGCCTTTAGAGGGAAGTTATTTTGGCTTTCACATACTTGTCTGTGTGCTAATGTTTTTGCTGAGCTCACCTGGAAGATTGATCACTTATGCATTAGTTTGTTCAAGCACAAGGTATGTTCTGAACAGTTAAAATTTTAAACACATGCACTGTCTGGAAAATAGTATAAAAGCAAGTGACTGGGTGTTACAGTTTTTATTATGTTAATATTTATATATAATGTATCACAGTATCACAGTATTGCCAAGGTTGGAAGAGACCTTGAAGATCATCGAGTCCAACCTGTCACCGCAGACCCCATGACTAGACCATGGCACCAAGTGCCACATCCAATCCCCTCCTGAACACCTTGATTGCTTGTTACAGAGTTAACTTTTGAGGTGTTTACTGAGTCTTGATGTACACATAGAGTCTTAATGTTGTTTGATTTGCCTTGTGAAAATAGTATTATTTGCCCATAATTGACCTAATTTCATAAATTATTCTTTTAAACTCAGAGTTCACTATTGCTCAGAAATAATAAATAATTTCTTAAGACAAGAATCTGTTCAGAAAGCACCAGTAGAGATAGGTGTCATTCCTCATTCAGCATCAAGCCTCTGATATTAAGTCTCTCTAGGAAAAATGCTATGTTGGGTTTTATCTTGCAAAATGTTATTTAAGGCTATGCAGCAATGCAGTTAAAAAAGCAAATGGGTCTGAGAAACCTAAAACCTGTTAGTATTTAAATAAATGGGGAAATACAGAAGAGCTGAGTTTGAGATAGCAAAGAAGAAAGGTCAGTTCCAGTTGTCTGCAAAAATACTCTGTGGACCAAGGAAGGAGGGGAAAGAGAAGGTGTTTTATAACACTCTGTTTTACAATATGCCTCTCTCTCTCTGAAGTACATTTACATTTGCTTGAATAGCAGGCAGTTTAAGGTACCTGTTATAAAAAGATGTTGACAGAATCAAAGGGATTAAGTACTAGGTGTCAAAAGGATCAAAGGGTTGGAGGGATGATTTATGAGGAAAACAAAACTACCCTTCATAGCTTTGTTAAATAGTGGTGAAATGAGGCCAAAGAAGTAAGGTGATATAATAGGATGAAATTAAAATGTGGGGTGTGTGTCAGTGTTACTTTGTGTACTAAAATAATTTTCTCTGCAGTTGTTTCCTGTCAGATACCAAAAAATTACATTAGTCAGATATGATAAAAAGGGTGCTTTGTTCAGAAAGCAGTGCTGTAATAAGTTTTGCATTGACTTAGACTGAGCAGACTGTCTAAGAACTGGAATTTCTAGGGTTTGGTTTGTACATGTACTTTCACTTCATTAGTGCTAGAGTTAACTAGTGCATGAACTTGTGTTATAAGTTGTGATGGAAATATTCATTGAATGTTGACTTTAATATACAGAACCTGGAAGTTCTGCCATGCCTGTTGATTTGTATTTAACCCATTCACTGTCTCTGTGAACTTTTTCAGTTTTGCGTGTTTAAATGTCCATGTTTTCAATTTTTTTCCCTCTTATGATTTTATTTTTTGTTTCCTGTAGTGATGTGGTTGTGCCTATCATTCCCATCTCCTTGCTTTTTTTTAAAGCCCATCAGTTATAAGCAGAGAGAGGCCACTGAGCTGAATGACTGCAGACAATATCCTTCTTCCATCTCCTTCAGTCATGAGGGCTCTGCAGTCCATTGTGGATGCATTGCCATGTGACTGGAGGACACATGCTGATCCTGAAGCCTGAGATCACACCATTCCTGTTATGTTAAATGGGATTTATGCATTCAGACCGTATGAGTGTATATACATACAGTTATTTACAAGTGACTATTTGAGAAACTATGTATCTTGTAGTAACTGTAAGTGGGCACTTCTTTTCATCAGATGTCCATCAGACATAGCTGTGCAATCCCATTTTCTTAGATCAAGATCATATGAAGTCACTATTACCTTAAAAGCATGGACAAATACTGGGGACTTGTATAATTTGGATAGGAGGGGGGGATGCTACTGGAAGAAAAGTTGCCCACCTTTCATGTGTGATGATGTGAAGTGGTCCCTAAAACTGTTCACTGGAGACTTGAACCAGCAGAGAGTGAAGCAAACAGAACCTTTGCTTTAAAAACTGAGGAAATGTTAATGTAGATGTTTTTGAACAGGAGGAACAGCTGAGCTATTTTCATTTCCTTTCCAGAACCTCACAACCAAGTTTTTTCTTATGAATTAATAAATGCCACTCACAATGTACTTTTCAGATGACTCAGGGATTGGCCACATCATAGTCATACATTCTTCTGGTGTTTCCTAAAGAGATGGGTTGTGGCATGCTGCCAGAAAGCCTGGCTTATTAAATTACTTGTCTATGATCAGTACAGATTTTGAAGTTACAAAGCACTTGCCTACTTCACAATTTTAGACGTCTTTATATGAATCTGCTTTTATTTTTAGTTTGTGCATTTACAGTTGATACATTAAAAAGATGAATGTTACTAGAAAAAACAAACAAACAACAAAAAAGAACAAAATTAATTCCTAAAGACAAAGTTAGTTTATCCCTTTAATTTTTTTTTTTACCGCATAGTTATTTTTTTTGTGAATGCATGAATGCTTTGAGTCAGTTAACTTCTAAAGAAGCAACAAAATCCTTAGCTGGCTGCTACAGAATAGAAGTGCTTCAAAGAAACTTCAGTATTCTGAAACATAATTGAGAGATACTCTGTGATTAGGAGAACTTGTACCATATCATTTGGTATCATTTGGTCTTTCATTTATTCATTCATTTCATTATTTTTTTAACATGATAAACGAATTTGTAAAACGTGGTTTGGTTTCATGTTAAAGCAGACTCCAATAGTGTCTTTATTTCCTCTTATAAACAGATGAAAATGCGAAATTAGCTTTGAAATTGAAATTTGCTTTGGTTTCACAGGAACAGGGCAGCAGAAATTTGAGCCATCTTGGCTGGGTTATGTCAATTTCAAATAAAATTTCAAATATTTATGTTTATATTGAAAACATGCCTGCTAAAGGGAGTCTGTCTGTCTTGTTTCATGAAGATAATTGCTTCAAAAGTGTGCATGTTCACTTGAGTACCTTGAATTATTTTATCTCCTGCCCTTGTCAGATCTACAAAGCCTGTATGTACTATTACTTTAGTCAACTAATAAAGCTTGTATTGTGCATTTGAGAAAGGAATGACTGCAGATAATAGTGGAAGAAGAGAAATGTTATTTGCCTAGGAGATGCATTGCTGTTACTGAGAAAACACACACTGACCTATGTATGCTAAGGAATTTTCCATATGGTCTTTGTGTATGTTGTGTACATTCATGTACTGGGAGCATATGGTCCTATTTTGTGGTGCTTTTGATTAGCTTCTGGCATCCAAAGCTCATTACTTTCACATACCTGATGGAGAAATCTTGAAATGTTGTTCTTCTCCCATCCTGAAATACAAATCCACCTTTAAGAATGTGACCGATGAGAAAGAAATTGTTGCGCTTGCATTGGTAGTTCTTGTGGATATGTCACAGTGGTGTTACCCTTTTTCCCCCTTTTGTTTTTTTCAATAGAGGAAGTAATTTTTGCATATTAACAGTGTTGCAGAGGGCAGGAGGACCTTGCCAGGCAGTGAGGACTGGCAGGGTTGTCTTCTCATGTGCCTGCTCAAGAGGGTGACATCAGCTGTGGCAAATTTAAACGTGGGAGAGCTGAGCCGCACAACACCATTTTGGCAAGAGAGCTGCCTTCCCGCTTGATTGCAGCCAGCGGCATGTGCGAAACAGCGCGTTTTTGGTTTGTTGTTTTTTTTCACCAGAGGGAGGTAGGTGCTGAGCCACATGGGCTCATTCCTGAATTGTTCTTCAGTTATCAGTGGCCAGGGATAGGGATGGTGGTAACTTGCCGCAAAGCTGTTTTCAAAAGATCTGTGTCGACCCAGACTGAGGTCAAACTTAAGCAGGCAGGTGTCAGGCAACTGGCTGCAGAGTGTGCTGGAGCCTGGCACCTGAAATGGAGGGCAGTGGGTGTGCATTAGGTGTGAGCCGCTCAATTTTCTGCTTAATCTAGTGGCTGAACTGAAGGAATAAGTTGCTAGACTTAGGACTGTAAGGTAATGTGAAAGGGAGCTGGATTTGAGGAACCAGGCTCTGCAGGCTTCCCTTGCAGCAGGAGGTGACCCAAGATGCAGTGGGAAATAGATGCAGGTCCCTGTGAGGAGAGGCAAAATAAAACCCACACAGCTTCTCTCACCTTCCCAGCTGCCCTTGCAAAACAAGTAAGGGGCACTGGAAGTTGAGGGTGAGGTGAATGAGAAGACAGAAGACACACCGTCTGAGGTGTTGCCTAAAGAAAAACAGCCTGCCCCTCACATCAGGACTTGTTCCCTTAAAAAAAAAGAGGACGGTAGTCGTTATAGATGATTCCCTCCTGAGTGGAACAGAGGCCCTCATATGTCGGCCGGATCCCTCCCACAGGGAAGTCTGCTGCCTCCCTGGGGCCCAGGTCAGGGATGTTCCCAGAAGGCTGCCTAGTCTGGTGCAGTCTTCTGATTACTATCCCTTGATAGTTATGCAGGTGGGGAGTGATGAGGTTGAAACCAGTAGTCCAAAGGCAATCAAAAAGGACTTCAAGGCTCTGGGAAAACTGGATGAGAGGTCAGAGGATCAGGTAATTTCTTCATCCATATCCTTAGTTGCAGGAAGCAATACTGAAAGGATCAGGAAAGCAGGTGTAATTGGCAAGTAGATCAGAGGCTGGTGCCACCAAAAGAATTTTGGGGTTTTCAGTCTTGTGGAACTTCTGTGGCACCAGCTCAGCTAGCAACAGATGGAGTACATCCATCCCAGAGGGGGAGAAAGATCCTAGCACATGAGAACAGCCTATCACCCAGAGGGAAAAGGGTTCTAGGAAGGGAGTTGGCAGGTCTCATTGACAGGGCTTTAAACTAGATTTGAGGGGGGAAGGGGCTGAAACCAGTCCCCCCCAGGCAGGAGTCTGGGGGTGGTAGGCTGGAGTCAGGGGTGAAACCAGCAGCCCAGCTGAAGGGCATGTGCACTAATGCATGCAGTATGGGTAACAAACAAGAGGAGCTGGAAGCCTTGTTACAGCAGGAAAGTTATGATGTATTTGTCGCCACAGAAATGTGGTGGGATGACTCACATGACTGGAGCACTGTAATTGATGGCCACAGGCTCTTCAGGAGAGACAGGTGAGGGAGAAGGGGTGGAGGGGTGGCCCTGTACATCAGGGAGGCTCTAGATGCCATGGAACTAGAGATCAAGGATGATCAAGTTGAGTGCCCGTGGGTGAGAATTAGAGGGAAGGCCAACAAGGCTGACATCCTGGTTGGAGTCTGTTATAGACCACCCAACCAGGATGAAGAGGTTGATGAATTATTTTATTGGCAGCTAGAGGCTGTCTCAAGATCACCAGACCTTGTTCTTATGGGTGACTTTAACCTGCCTGATATCTGCTGGGAACTCAACACAGCAGAGAGGAGGCAATCTAGAAGGTTCTTAGAGTGTATGGAGGATAGCTTCTTATCCCAGCTGCTGTGTGAGCCTACCAGGGGGAAGGCTTTGCTTGACTTTCTTTTTCCAAACAGAGAAGGGCTGGTGGGAGATGTGGTGGTTGGAGGCTGTCTGGGGTCCAGCGCCCATGAAAGAATTGAGTTTTCAATATGCAGTCAAGCTGAGAGGGGCAGCAACAAAACCTCCTCTCTGGACTTCCAGAGGGCAGACTTCAGGTTACTCAAGGAACTAACTCAGAAGGTACCTTGGGAAACAGCCCTTAAAAACCAAGGAGTCCAGGAGAGCTGGACCTACTGCAAGAAAGAACTCTTGAAGGTGCAGGAACAGGCTGTGCCAATGTGCCGGAAGATGAGCTGCCGGGGCAGACGCCAGCCTGGATGGGCAATGAACTTCTGGGTGAATTAAGGGGAAAAAAAGAAGGTGTATCATCTTTGGAAAAAAGGAGAGGTTAACCATGGAATGTTTAAGGATGTTGCTAGGTCATGTAGGAAATAGCCTGTTTAGAGCTTAGACTGGCCTCTGCTGTGAAGGACAACAATCCTTTTACAAGTCTATTAATAGCAAGAGGAGGGGCAAGGACAACCTCCACTCCTTAGTGGACCTGGAGTGGAATATTGTAACAAAAGATGAGGAAAAGGCAGAGGTACTTAACACCTTCTTTGCCTCAATTTTTAATAGCAGGATAGGTTGTCTTATGGACAACTGCCTCCTGAGCTGGCAGATGGAGTCAGGGAGCAGTATTATTCCCCTGTAATCCAGGAGGAAGCACCTAGAGACCTGATGAGCTGCTTGGATCCCCACAAGTCCATGGGACCAGATGGGATCCATCCTAGTGTGCTGAGAAAGCTGGCAGATGAGCTGGCAATGCCGCTCTGCATCATTTTTCAACAGTCCTGGAGAGGTCCCAGATGACTGGAAGCTGGCCAACGTGGTGCCCATCCACAAGAAGGGCCAGGGAATTCCAGGCCTGTCAGCCTGACCTCAGTGCCAGGTAAGATTATGGAAGAAGTCATCTTGAGTGCAATCACACAGCTCTTACAGGATGGCCAATGGATCAAGCCCAGCCAGTATGGACTTAGGAAGGGCAGGACCTGCCTGATCAACCTGATCAGAACAGAATAGAATAGAATAGAATAGAATAGAATAGAATAGAATAGAATAGGAAAGAAAAAACCAGGTTGGAGGAGACCTTCGAGATCATCACATCCAACCTATCATCCAACACCACCTTATCAACTAAACCATGCAACCAAGCACCCTATCAAGTCTCCTCCTGAACACCTCCAATGATGGTGACTCCACCACCTCCACGGGTAGCCCATTCCAATGGGCAATCACTCTCTCTGTGTAGAATTTCTTCCTAACCTCCAGCCTAAACCTCCCCTGGCACAGCTTGAGACTGTGTCCTCTTGTTCTGGCACTGGTTGTCTGGGAGAAGAGACCAGCCCCCACCTGTCTACAACCTCCCTTCAGGTAGTTGATCTCCTTCTATGACCAGGTGGATGTTGGGAAGGCTGTGGATGTAGTCTACCTGGACTCCAGCAAGGCCTTTGACATCATCCCCCACAGCAAACTGGCTGGCCAAGCTGTCAGCCTGTGGCTTGAACAGCAGCACTCTGTGCTAGGTTAGGAAGTGGCAGCCAGTCACTAGTGGTGTCACCCAGGGATCAGTGCTGGGCCCCATCCTGTTCAGTATTGTTACTGATGATGTGGATGGGGGAATTGAGTCCATCATCAGTAAATTTGCAGATGACACCAAGCTGGGGGCAGGAGTTGATCTGTTGGAGGGTAGGAGAGCTCTGCAGAGGGACCTCAACAGGCTGGACAGATAGGCAGAGTCCAACAGCATGAGATTTAACACATCCAAGTGCCGGGTTCTACACATTGGCCACAAGAACCCCATGCAGTGCTACAGGCTGGGGTCAGAGTGGCTGGAGAGCAGCCAGGAAGAAAGGGACCTGGGGGTACTGGTTGATAGTTAGCCAAACATGAGCCAGCAGTGTGCCCAGGTGGCCAGGATAGCCAATGGCATCCTGGCCTGTATCAAGAATAGTGTGGCCAGCAGGATCAGGGAGGTCATTCTGCCCCTCTACTCAGCACTGGTTAGGCCACACCTTGAGTCCTGTGTCCAGTTCTGGGCCCTCAGTTTAGGAAAGATGTTGAGTTGTTGGACTGTGTCCAGAGAAGGGCAACAAAACTGGTGAGGGGTGTGGAGTACAAGCGGTATGAGGAGTGGCTGAGGGAGCTGGGGTTACTTAGCCTGGGGAAGAGGATGCTCAGAGGAGACCTTATTGCTGTCTACAACTACCTGAAGGGAGGTTGTCGCCAGGTGGAGGTTGGTCTCTTCTCCCAGGCAACCAGCACCAGAGCAAGAGGACACAGTCTCAAGCTGTGGCAGGGGAGGTTTAGGCTGGATGTTAGGAAGAAGTTCTATACAGAGAGAGTGGTTGCCCATTGGAATGGTCTGCCCGGGGATGTGGTGGAGTCACCATCACTGGAGGTCTTTAAAAGAGACTGAATGAGGCACTTGGTGCTGCGGTTTAGTTGATTAATGGTGTTGGGTGATGGGTTGGACTTGATGATGTCAAAGGTGTCTTCCAACCTAGTTAATTCTATTCTATTAAAGAAAAATTTGTTGATCTAAAATGTAATAAAATTACTTTTCTTAGAAGTGTTAGAAGACAGACTAGCTATTTTGCAGGCATAGTGTGGCAATGCCAGTGGAGATCTGACTTCAGTTTGTGGATGTGTTATGTATGATAACAAGAAATTAATTGAAATCTGTGGGTTTTACTCATCAAGAATGTACATGATCACACAGATGAGAAGAAATTAATTCTGCATGTGCAGAAATGCAAAATGTAACCTGGAAATTTAATTAAGTCCCCAATGTCACTCCTAAAGCCCTTTTTCAGCAGCAACTGTCCCATTCCCATTTTCAGTTGTCATAAAATTCTGGAGAAACATTCAGGCACTTCCTTTGTGAATTATTTGAGTGCACAGAATTGCCTGAGGGTCTCTGGGTTCCAAAATCTGTTCTCCAGATGTTGAATGCATCTATACAGGAGATTTCTAATTTGATGAGATTTGCAGAATATGTCTTTGCCCATCATGACACTTAGATTGGTTCCCAGTGTCACCTACCAAACCCTAGACATCTGTTAATTTCTAAAACATCCAGTGTGTCTGTATTTGGCTCAAGGTGCACAAACCCAACATTTTTTTGTTTTGTTGTTTTGCAGGACTCTTTTCTATTTTAATTTATTAGAGTGGGGTAATAATCAGTGTTCTCAGAACTTAGTCACCTCACAGGTGACTTTAGTCTTTGGACTCTGAAGAGGAACCAGCTACAAACCTTTTTTAGAAGAAGCCAAGCCTCTGCCCCATTGATGTGATTGTCCTGATGACTGTATTTAGGGCTACTGAGTTTATTCTGTGAGGAGCAAATCAAACAGCAGCAGGATGTGGTAGAACTGTAAATGAGAGTGCAAAACCAGCACAGATTTTATTAGATAGTGTTATTCTGTATTTGGAAGAGACACTGTGGCTCTTTTCACTGGTTTATAACAAACCAGATTCCTGTCCAGGGATGCCATCAGGTAGACAGCATCCTTTAAAATCACCAGGGCCAAAGAAAATGCATCCAGAAAAGTTGAAAAAGCTGAGTGGTGAGTTCTCTCTTCTGTTAATGCTGTGTCCACCCCTATCCTCCTCATCTCTCCCTGCAGTTAATTTATTTATTTGCTTTTACTTCTGGAGACAGTTCAGAGACTAGAATGTGATGTGTTTTGTCTGTATTTTATTGACTTACTTGTGATGACTTAATGCTGTACAACACAGACTTGTGGGCTGGAATTGGGTTTTGTTATGGGCTGCTGAGGAGGAAATGTTAGGAAGACAGATGAATGTGCAGATGGGTGGGTGGGCTGCGCTGTCAGCCCTGAGCAGTCAAATTGCTGTTGCTGCCCAGGCAAGTAAAAGTGGATTGATGGCAGTGTGCAGTGGTACACCAGAAATGATTGCTGGCTCCCATTGTCACCAGCTGAATTCAGCCTGACCTCTGTGTAAGGTTGTGGTAGGTAGCAATATGTTGCTCTTCAAGCAGTGGATGCTGTCTAAACCCAACAATCTGCCTCTTTGAGGGAAAAGGTGCTGTGTGGGCTGGATGGAAATGATGGAAAAGCCAATCTTTAGGGAAGGACATTGTTCTCTGTATGATGGGGTTGAATTAATAGGGACTGGAAGAAGTGTATAAAACTCATACTAACTCATACGGGTTTGTGGAAAACACATCTGATGAAATTAGCTTGATAATGTTTTTACATGAAGTGACAAGCTTAGTTGATGGATCAAGATGCAATAGGCTTTGATCAAGTATTTAAATTTTCAATGCTCTTTTTTTGTTGTTGTTGAAGTAAATCAAAGCAAAAATCAAAGGACCTGGCTGAATGACAGGTGCCTGTTGTAACTGTAAATGTGGAGTTGTCGTTGTTTAGCTGAATTTGCAGATAAGCTGCTGGCTCTTCGCTGTTGTTTTTATTTGTGATGTAAACCAAAGATCACATTACCCCTGCCAACATAGAGTCACAAACCCAGAGCTTGCAAGGCCTGAAAGGACCCCTGTGGTTAGCCTGAATTCCAGGGTAAGGATGCTTTAGGACACTTCTAATAAATTTTTTGTTTGAGCTGTGACAGAAAAGAACATTCCATGAACATTTCAAACAACCAGTGATAGAAAAATCATTCCTTTCCCTGACACTGACAGAGAATTAATGGAATGACAACAGATAAAAACAGAGATGTGAACAGTTTTGTAAAGTCAGTCTGGTTAATGGCAGTTCTGAAGTGAAAGTCATCCTGAAAGGAAACATAACTTCATGGATGTGTCCCATGTGAAATCAAATTGAAAGGAATCTGCAGAACATCAAGAGGGTACTATAAGGCAATGGGAGTAGTGGTGAAGGACTTGGGAGCACATGTTGTCTTTTCACCAACCCTCCAGGTTAAAGGGAATTGAAAGAGCTGATAGAATTGGGGAAATCAATGAGTGGTTGAGGGAGTGGTGTCATGAAGAAGGCTTTGGCTACCTATGCCGTAGGACTTGTTGTGAGAAATCTGGTCTTCTGGGGGCTAATGGGTTACATCTTTCAGAAAAAGTGTGGTGGGTTGAAAAATCCCCCCCCCAACATAAAATTTGCCAGACAGCTCAGTTGGAAGCAAATAAAAGCTGCTTTTACAAGCAAAACTACAATCTGCAATGACATGCAATTAATGTATACAAAATAGACAGTATTTACAGTATTTACAACTAATAAGCACAAGAACCCCCCTGGCCAAGGACCAGGGGAAGCTACTATCTTCTCCCTCCCTGCCTCCCCCTTACACCCTTGTGCAAAAGGGACAAGAAACTGAAGCAGAGAAGTTAGTACCAGTCAGTGCAATGCAGCCAAGGTCAAGCAGAAGCAAGTTAGAATCTCCCAGCCTGAGGAAGCAAGAGGAGAGAGAGAGATTGTTTTGGTACAACTAGTTTAACTCCCTTATCTCTTCCAATGGGATTGTTTAGTACTATCATTATTTTCTTTTTTACACCCAGTAGTGATTTATTTACATTTTTACTACTTTCTGTTCAAGATCTGTGAAAAAATTTTAAAGGCATAACCTCAAACTACCACAAAAGGGGAAGAACATCATTGTCCACAAGTTTTCCAGTCTAGTGAGGAGGGCTTTAAACTAGGGTTGCAAGGACAAGCTTGAGAGGTGGGTCCATGCCAACCTCATGAAGTTCAGCGAAACCAAGTACAAGGTCCTGATCCTGGGTCAGCACAATCCCAAGCCCAGAAGGCCAAATGCATCCTGGCTGCATCAAAAGAAGTATGACCAGCAGGATGAGGGAGGTGATTCTCCCCCTCTACTCTGCTCTCTTATGACCCCACTGCATCCAGTTCTAGGGCCTGTAACACAAGAAGGACATTGAACAGTAACAGGTGCAAAGAGGCAGCAAAGATCATCAGAGGGCTGGAGTGCTTCCCTTACGGGTACAAGCTGCAAGAATTGGGGATGTTGAGCCTGGAGAAAAGAAGGCTGTGGGGAGACCTTATAGAATCATAGAGTCATAGAATTGTTAGGGTTGGAAGGGACCCAAGGATCATCTAGATCCAACCCTCCTGCCATGGGCAGGAACACCTCATGCTAAATCAGGTTGCTCAGAGCCATGTCCAGCATGGCCTTAAAAACCTCCAGGGATGAGGCTTCCACCAGCTCCCTGGGCAACCTGTTCCAGTGTCTCACCACCCTCATGGTGAAGAATTTCTTCCTAACATGCAGTCTGAATCTACCCATTTCTATTTTTGTTTGATTCCCACTAGTCCTGTCATTACCTGACACCCTAAAAAGTCCCTCACCAGCTTTCTTGTAGGCCATCTTCAGATACTGGAAGGCCACAATAAGGTGTCCCTGGAGGCTTCTCTTCTCCAGACTGAATAGCCCCAACTCTCTTAGTCTGTCTTCATAGGAGAGGTGCTTCAGCTCTCTCATCATCCTTGTGGTGCTTCTCTGGACCTGTTCCAGAAGGTCATGGGCCCACCTCTCCAGCCTGTCAAGGTCCCTCTGGTTGGCATCCCTTCCCTCCAGCATGTCTGCTGCACCACACAGCTTGGTGTCATCAGCAAACCTGCTGAGGGTGCACTCAATGCCACTGTCCTTGTTGCCAACAAAGATGTTAAACAAGGCTGGTCCTAGTCCTGATCCCTGAGGGACTCCAATTGTCACTGGCCTCCACTTGGGCATGGACCCATTGACAGCCACCCTTGGGGTGTGGCCATCAAGCCAGTTCTTTATCCACTGAATGGTCCATCCATTGAACCCATACTCTACCAGCTTGGAGATCAGGATGTCATATAGCAGCCTTGTAGTGCTAGGATGAGGAGTAGTGGCTTTAAACTGAACAAGGATAAATTTAGACTGGATATTAGGAAGAAATTCATTACAGTAGGGGTGATGAGACACTGGAACAGGTTGCTCAGAAAAGTGGATGACCACTCTGAATAGAGGGTTGTAGTAGATAATCAGGTCAGTGTGCTGGTTCTCAGCATAGGAGTATGCCCAGGGAGAGTGCAATTCCTGATAGAAATAGCTGCTCTGTCTTAAGAGTAGAGATCATATCACATATTTGGCAGTGGTACTACTGCTGCTGGAATACTCTACTGATGTCTGTGAATTAAAGATGACACTGCTTGTGACCAGAGAAATCTATAGTGGGCAGAGAACTGTATACACTGTAGTGTATTTATTTGGTGTACGGTGTCAGTAGGAAATATGGACAATGTATGGACAATTCTAGCATCAAGATTATGTTTTTTCTTCCCTGAAAAATAAACTGTAATTCAACACAATTGTTTCAGGGAAGTCATATTGCTTGAGTTACATAGCAGTTCTTCCATTAAAGCTCCTAAGGTATGAATCTCTTTCAAAATCATAGAATGCAAATGACATTTGAAAGTCAGCTAGTCCAACCCCCTGCAATAAACAGGGATGTCTTCAACAAGGTCAGGCTGTTCAGAGCCCCATCATTCCTGACTGAATGTTTCCAGGGATGGGGCATCTTACGACCTCTCTGAGAACCTGTTCCAGAATTTCACCACCTTCATCGTAAAAAAAATAATACTTATGTCTAGTCTAAATCTAACCTTTGTCAGTTTAAAGCCATTATGCTTTGTCTTAACTGCACAGGGTCCTGCTAAAAAACTCTCTTCACATCTTTCTCATAGGCTGCAATACTCTTTAAGTATTGGAAAGCTGCAGTAAGGTCTTCCTAGGGCACTCACTTCTTCAGGCTGAAAAAAAACAACTCTCTCTGCCTGTCCTTACAGGAGAGGTGTTCCAGCTCTCTGATCATTTTTGTGGCTCTCCATTGGACCTGCTTCAACAGCTGGCTTATGTTCAGCTTTTCATTCACCAGTACCCCTAAGCTCTTCTCTGCAAGGCTGCTCTCAATCCCCTCAGCACCCAGCCTGTACGGATACCAGGTACAACCACAACCCAAGTGCAGGACCTGTTTTACTTGCTGTTCAGAAGATAAGCTGTATCTATATATATTTGCATAGAGGCCATCTGGCAAAACTGTTGCTTTCATATTTCAGATTCTGGGTTAATATGTGTACCATACAGGCACTTGTGAATATTGAAGTCTCTTTTAAGATGTTACACAGTAAGAATGCTAGAAAGTCCAACCAAATAACAATAGTAATTACTAAAAAAGGGTGGTTGAAATGAGCTGAGCAGTAGCACTGCTTTCCTGTCAGTCACTATCACCAGTGCATCTGTGGCTGTGCTTTCTACCCTGGTGAGCTTGTTTTGGGATAGTTCTTCCTGCAGCACAGTCACCTAAACATCAGTATTGCTGGTCAGGTGGGCCCCACTCATGTTTCCGTTGGCAGCAAACTATGTCCTAAAGTTTTTCCCCCTCACAAACTTGGAGACATCTCTTGTATAAAATGAGACATTCTTGAAGACCTGAATGTAATTGAGAACGTCTGTAAATCCACATAATTTTTCTAGATATATTACTCTTCAATAATAAACTCTGTCAGCTGGGGGATTGCTTTATTTATACCTGCCATGTCTTATTTCCAGGCTGAAATACCTACATGTGTATTTGATTTCTTTAAAAGTTATATTCCCAGCAGCAATAGACAGTTTCTTCAGGTCAGAAGGAAAAATAAGTTTTGTGAAGCTTTTGTCATTGTCATTCCATTGTGTGGTATAGATGCTGGCTTGGGCATGATCTCATTAGCTGAGCACTTGCAGTGTCAATAGTGGACTGATTTTCAAGTCTTTTCTTTCCAGCATGACTCCTGCAGTTTCACAAAAAAAAAGTCAAAACAAAACACCAAATACCAGAAACTATTTAAATCCTTGTCTTTTATGCCCTTCCCTACCAAATTACTTTTGTTTGGGATCCCTTATCGCATAGTAAATAAAACCAAGATTGATCTGATGTAGTGCTTTGAATTCCTGTGTACTGAGTTATGCTGTGAAATAAAGTCTTCATAATACATTGATACAAATATAATCTTCTAGAGACACATCTGGATACTTGTAATAAAAAATAGATAGTACAATAGTTTATTAGCTGATGTAATCAATTTCCATGTTAGAACATGAAAAATATGCCTGAGTAGTGTAGACTTACCATTATTTTGCAAAAAAAGTGGTTTTGTAATAGAGTAAAAATACAAAGTATAGGTGCAGAATGCTAGAAATATCAAACAAGGTTTTAATTCATGTTATGATTTTTCAATCCAAGTGTGGAATGATTTTTGCTAAATAATCAAAAGAGTGAATAATCAGTTGTTTCTAGCAGTTAACTGTTCTGCCTGTAGGATAACTTATATGACTCATCTATGTTAGAGAAAACAGAATAATTTTCTCTCTTGACTAAATTTTTCTTCCATAAATTTGTTTTCAGAATGGCTTGCTGTAAAATTCTGCCAGAAGTTGATATACCAGTATATCAAGTTCTAAAAATGCTGGATACAACTTCAAAGCCGCTCTGTATACAGGTCCTATGCAGAACTGAAAAATTCAGCACCTGGTGCACATTGCCTGAGTTGAGGGCCTGCAATGTTTGTAGAGTCAGTAGAAGTCTCCAAGGGAATGGTGAGGCTTGCAGAAGTAGACCATGGAAATAGTTGCTCCTCTCCTGCTTACCTTTGGAGTGGAATTAGCTGTCTGGTGGGTACTGTTCATATCTACCAACATGGGATCTTCTCCTGAGGACATGTAGGTAAAAGATCTGTGCCATGCCCCATACAAGATGTAGTATGGTCGCCTCTCTTTGCATGCCACTTGGGATGCTTGCACTGAAAATGGATGACCTGTGTTAACATCTCTCTGCCATCTGGAAAACCCATGTGTGGTCACCACTTCCAAGTGATGTCCCCTGACAACTAGGATAAAGAATTACGTGAGGGAGAGGCATTGGAGAAATTTCCTCTCTTACTGAAGGTGACCTGCTCATGCTGAGAGTAAGAGAGCCAGGAAGAGGAGAAAATAGTTGATGAAATCCCATGCTGTGCTCTCATAGCTGGTGCCTGCAGTTGGGAGTGAGGAGTTTGTGTTTTTGATCCCTGTGCTGAGCAGTAAGACTGATTTTATGCGACTTCTTAAATATATGAACAAGATAATATGTCCAAAGAGTCTGAAAAGTGTAAAGCATCACATCTACCCATGATTTAATCAGAATTTCAGGCTGTTGTCTATGACTGGGCTTCTGGCACAGTTCTGTATGTGAAGAGTGCTCATGTTTTGGGACTGGTTAAAGAAACTCCAGCCTATCAAAGAGCCAGCTGCTGAGACATCAGTGCTGTGGGGTGGGTTGGCAGGCTGGCTGCTGCCCCATTGTCTCCTTAGACTTATTTCAGAAGCTAACTTTCTGTCTATTCTAATTTTAGATGTCAGCTTACATGAGCTGGTGTTAACTACCCACCTAGTTACCAGCTGCTTTTGAAAACCTAATTCACAGTATGACTAGTGAGAGAGAATTACATGGTATTTGCTAGCATATTTGGAAGTATGTGATGTATCCGTTATCATCACGAGACATTCCTTGCATTCAAGGCTTGGTTGTTTCCAAGGAACTGAAAACCAATGATTCCAGTAAAAATCAGGGGAAGATGCACTGCTTGCTATCCCTGACTGCTTTTCTTCACAGATCAAAGGGAAGTAATCTTGTTTTTCCTAAATGTGCTAGTTAAAGGTAGCATTTTGCTTTTGGCGCTTCCCTAAGAATATTTACTTGGACTTGTGCTAATTTTCCAAAGAGATTGTCAGAACAAGATTTTAGAATAAATAAACAGTTTTCTATAATTGATAAGAAAAGGCTCTCCTGTGCTAGTTGAGAAAATGTGATTTATTCAGTTTATCTAGGCAAAATTTTCAGGTTTGGTGTTTTGTTGTTTTTTTTTTTTTTACTAATATCAGATTATAAAGATTTACTTGGTAAAATTGTTTTGAATTAGTTTCTTAGATCATAAAGAGTGAGAAATCGAACCAGGTTCCTGGTTGTAGGTAAAGTAAACTTTTAAAAAAGTTACTTCATGTGTAAATGTTGCCTTTCACTAGTGGCTGTTGCATATATTTCTACATCAAATGAAATGGGCTGCAGTTTGGTTTTTTTTTTAAGAGTATGCCTTCAGCAGACTGAATATGTTTAAATACTTGGAACCATGGGGTTAACTTATCTTTAAGTGACTATTCAGACTGGTTAAATATTTTAAGAAGCAATAGTCTTTATCTGACCCTATAGAGTGTGGTAGGAATTGTTAGGACTTGATCTTTTATAAGTAAGGGAGTAATGTTTATTGACTTCAGTTTACCAGAATTTATTCTGAAATACACTGGGATCTAACCTGGTTTCATATTACCAGGTGGGTTTGTTTTTGTTTTTTTTTGGCTTTTTTTTTTTTTACTTGTATTGTTGTTTGATTTTGTGTGTGTTTGTGGTTTTATTTCCCCAAGCATTGAAAATACTTTAAAGTTACTGATACAGTTAATTAAAGGTCCATGGAGCTTTCCTTGCCAGAGATGCAAGTGACAGATGCACAGGCACAGAAATGTATGTGTATTGGAAATCTTAGAACCATAGAATCATAGAGTTGTTAGGGTTGGAAGAGACCCAAGGATCATCAAGTTCCAACCTTCCTACCATGGGCAGGGACACCTCACACTAGATCAGGTTGCTTAGAGCCACATCCAGCCTGGCCTTAAAAACCTCCAGGGATGAGGCTTCCACCAGCTCCCTGGGTGGAACCCTGGGCAACCTGTTCCAGTGTCTCACCACCCTCATGGTGAAGAATTTCTTCCTAACACCCAATCTGAATCTACCCATTTCTATTTTTCTTTCTATTCCCACTAGTCCTGTCATTAAATGACACCCTAAAAAGTCCCTCACCAGCTTTCTTGTAGGCCCTCTTCAGATACTGGAAGGCCACAATAAGGTCTCCCTGGAGGCTTCTCTTCTCCAGACTGAATAGCCCCAACTCTCTTAGTCTGTCTTCATAGGAGAGGTGCTCCAGCCCTCTCATCATCCTTGTGGCCTTTCATTAATCTTTTTTAAAACCAGCTCTTTGGTGAATGGGTTTAAATTCCAGAATGTCTTGGAACTGTATGGATTTATCCTGTAGTTACGGAGAACTGAGCTTCGCAGTGTTTAGTGTATTAAGTGGCCTCGTGAGGATTAATTAAAACTATAGCCCTGTCAGATATTCTCCAACACCTGTAGTAGAAGTTTGACATGGAGGGGAGAGCATAAAAGAAAAGGATCAGGTTAACTTGACATCTCATCAGGAGAATGGGCAGGGATTATTTATTTTTTTTTTTTTGTAAGGAGGCTGGTTGTATCCAGGGAAAAAAAAAGGGTAACATTTTTCTGGGAAGGTAAATCATGCTGTAGTTGGGTAAGAGCAAGGAATTGTGGCTCTGTTAAAGGCCTCACCCAGTGAACTGAAACACCCCACCATTTCCACAGGCTGGTTTCAGGATTGATGTGGTCAGCAGAGTGCCACTGAGCTGCTCTTTGATCAGTTGTGGCTAGTGTCTCACTCACAGTATATGCATTGCTGGATTGAATTCTGTTATTGTACTTAGACTATATTTGTTAATATGCCTGTTTTTCAGTATTCAGTATGACTTCATATATTTCTGTTACTCCCAGAACTGCAGGAATCTTTGCCTCTTTATCTCATGTTACTAGAAATATTGTATTTACCAACTTGCAGTAAATTTGTGAGAAAAAGATTACTGTCTTGAAAACTTGCAAATTCTGTATAAAACCATGGGGTGTTTTGTTGCATTTGGGTGCTTGGTTTTTTTTGTGTGTGTTCATGTAAATTCTCTGACCTCTTCAGAGACCAGCTTACCAATTCTCTTGCAGAGATGCAAATGAAATCTTATCTTTAAAAAAAAAATTCTTTATCTAGATTGGGACAGGAGGGTCCTCCAATGTCACCATTTACTTTGTTATCACTTAGAAGGTTAAAGGTCTGTTTTCTGTAGTGGCTAGCTCTTGGTAGTTCTTATCAGGAGAGAATTTAGCTTCAGAGGGTATCTGCCTTTTTGAAGCTTGGGTGTCAAGTCTGCTTTGAAGTCATATTGACATGCTCTTTTAGGAGTTTTCAGATATTATGAGGCACATAATTTTTTTGTTTGCTTTCATGGTTGTTTGGCTACTGAAGAGCTTCTGCTGATGTTCAAAGCAGTGGTTCAAAATGGAGATTTTGTACGTGCTGTCTGCCTAGATTTAAAAATCACATAACAGAAGTGCTTTATCATTTGGGACATTTAAAGTGGTTAGGTATGGTCAGATAAATTAGTTTGCTACCTAGTGGATAAGTTGAGGCCATTTCAATTTCTGTTCTTTAATTACACTTGTAATTCTAAACCAGTATTTAAAGTACACATGGTATTCTGGCAGATCATGGATGTGTGCATAGTGGAAATGAAAGATGTAGGTTTGTGTTTTAACATTAAGCATTCTTTAAAAAAAGAAAAGGTGGGAAAATTGTTAAGCGTTGTTATCATGTGCTTTAATAAACTGAGTTTTCTTAAACAACAGGTGGAAGGCACAAGGTATAATATTCCATAGAAACATCACATTTTCTGACTAAAATGTGTGAAATATACATTTGTCCCCAAAATGGGATAATTTTATGCACACATTTGTAAACTGTGTTCCTTTGTTGGTTTCTGTACAAAATACTGTGAATATGTCCATGTTACAATATTTAGGACACATGATGCTAGCATTCTCTCGTTAATTAATTAACAAATTATTTTAACAAAGTAGTGTGGTACAAACTTAACTGTATTTTGTGTTACTCAGTAAGAAAATGGCTTTGTTTATGTTAAAATGTTGTACTGTTCAATTACATTTTTAGGTAAGTCTCTCCTAAATCTGAAAGAGTTTCTGTTTTGTCTTTTCCCATGACTGCAGAAAGCCTTAGCATGAGCAATACCCAAAGCTGTGTATTTACTCACTACTGCAGGCCTAATAGAAAGCAGAGCCATCTACAGTATTCAGAAAAAAATCAAAACAAACCCAAACCCAAAACACACAACATGTGACCCTGACTCCTGTCAAATGATACAACAAAAAATGTTACAAGGAAGCAAATTAGAGATGTTAAAATCCCATAGATGAAGTGTACATTTCCAGTGGTGCTTGAAGAGGGCAGTCTTCGAATCATAGGACCATTAAGGTTGGAAAAGACATCTAACTGTTAACATCACCATGGCCACTAAACCATGTCCTAAAGTGCCATGTCTACATTTATTTTTTTTAACACCTCCAGAGGTTGTGACTCCATGGCTTCTCTGGGCAGCCTATTCCAATCCCTGACTACTTTCTCAGTACATATTTTTTTCCTAATATCTAATCTAAATCTTCCCTGAAGCAATTTCAGGCCATTTCTTCTCTTCCTACTGCTAGTTACTTGGGAGAAGAGACTGAGCCCCACCTCACTATAACCTCCATTCTGGTGGTTGTAGAGAGCAATAAAGTCTTCCCTTAGGCTGCTCTTCTCCAAATTAAATAATCCCAGTTCCCATAGCCACTTCTCATAAAACTTGTTATCCAGGCCCTTTGCCAGCTTTGTTGCCTTTCTCTGGACACCAGCACCTCTGTCTTGTAGTGAGGGGCCCAGAACTGAATGCTGTGATTAAGGTGCAGCCTAACCAGTGCCAAGTACAGGGACACAATCACTTCCTTGGTCCTGCTGGCCACACTGTTCCTGATACAGGCCAGGATGCTGTTGGCTTCATTTGCTACTTGAGCACACTGCTGGTTTATGTTCAGCCAGCTGTTAACCAGCACCCCCAGGTCCTTTTCTGCTGGGCAGCTTTCCAGCCACTCTGTCCAAAGCCTATAGTGTTGCATGGGGTTGGTGTGAAACCAGGGGCACTTGACCTTGTTAAATCTTGTACAACTGGCCTTGGCCAATTGATCCAGCTTATCCAGATCACCTTGCAGAACGTTGCAGAGGGCACTCAAGCAGAGCAACACTCCTGTCCAATTTGATGTTGTCTGCAAAATCATTGGGGGTGTACTCAATGCCTTCATCCAGATAAGGATATCAAAGAGAACTGGCTTCAAAATTGAGCCCTGAGCAACGCCACTTGTAACTGGCTGCCAACTGGATTTAACTGTGTTCACTACAACTCTCCAGGCTCAACTGTTCAGACAATTTTTAACCTAGCAAAGAGTATCCTTGTCTGAGCCACGAGCCACCTGCTTCTCAAAGGGAATGTTGTGGGATACCATACAAATGCTGTAGGAGACAGTGTCTTGAGAGTGGGCCAGATTCTAGAACCCTCAGAACTGAGGACATACTTTGGCTCAGCTCCTAGCTAGCTGTGCTCTTCAAACGCTCTCAAAACTGACTGAAGAGATAACTATCCAGGCTTTTAAATTCAAATGTCTTGTTAAGAATGTCTTTCATGTGCTTGCCTATGGGAGAGTGACCAGGTGCAGGGCAATGGGAAGGAGGGCATGGGGAAGGAGGAAGGACTCTCATGTTCCTCTTTGGGTGGCAAGAAACATTCAAACTACTTTGGCTGGTCCTGAAACTGCAGCCTTGGGATTACATGCAGGCCTCTTTCTTCTACCAGATGCTTTCCTTTTGGCTGCAAAAGAGGCTACTTACCATTTTGATCAAAGGAGGTTAGTGGATACAGGACACTATAAGATGTATGAGAGTTTTAGGAGCAGATCTCAGCCTTGGCTGCCTGTAAAGGCCATGACATGACTGATATCATGAAACCAGCTTTGCTCTGCTTCACATCAAAGCTTTGCAATCTGCTCCCCATCTTATTTCTACTTCCAGATAATTGGGGGCAAGCACAGCAGGACACTGTCTGTCTGACACATCTAAATAAATTGTTAACGTGGAGATCCCTCTTCAAAGCATTCCGCTGTTGCCCTCCCCAGTGGTTGTGTTTCACAGATGGAAGGAAGCCATTTTGTTTTCACAACTTCTGTTGTTAGCATTTGATTTTCCCCTGGGTAGCTCTTCTTCCAGGATTACAGTAGCAGTAATGTTAGTCTTGGAAAGAGGAAAATAAGGTGGTTTGTTCCTGGAAATCTAAGTAGTGCGTTATGCAATGAGGTGCTGTGGTCCTTATGCATAGTACTCTGGATTGAGGAGTGACTGGGAGACGTGGCACTGGCCACACTAGTATGAGTATTTCCAGGTGCAAGGCTATGCCCTAGAAAAGCATTAACGGAAGAATCAGTTGGCAACAGAGAGGAGTAAGTGATATCACAGAAGCTGAGCCTAGCTCCTTCTGAGACCTATCAAAATATTTGCTGTATGTCTTACAGAGGCATACTCAGAGACTGAATTACTTACCTGGTGACTGTGGATGTCTGCCTTCTGCATCCTTATCTGCTGAGGGGAATGATCCATTTTTGCATTGTTGGCAATAGAAAGTAACTTTTGCTTGAAGGGCTGTTTTGGTTCAGGCAAAGGGAATTGGAAGGTCTGCTCCATTTACATGTCACACAGCTAAGTGTCACACTGCTGATAGTTACATGAATGGTAAGCATGTGGTGGTGAGTATGCCAATACTTGATATGAAAGCTGCAATCATCCTTGACCTGCACACTGTTCTTCTGTGCCAGGGGAATCAGAGTTTTCCATGTTTTTTTTAACTGTCTGCACACTTCTTGCATTTACATGAAGGAGAGTGATTGATGTTTGTGTGACAGTGCCAGTGGCAGAGCAGCCCTTGTGGCTGTGTGGAAGTACATGGTGCATCATGAATCTTGTCAATGAGTTTAAGATCTTTCTCCTTGCATCTGGAAACTGTGAATGATAATCCCTTTCTGCCAGGCAGTGTGTGAGAACACAGTGGGAAGTAGTGGTTTTGTTTGTTTGTTTGTTTACTTATTTATTTTTTATGAAGGCTCTATTTGGGTAAGATTTCAGTGAAATGAAAGATAAAATTGAGGGAGTGGCCCTGACACTGATTTTATATGTTTGTTGCTTTCTTGTTTGTTTAACAAAATAAGGACTCTTTGCAAGTGCACTGTGGCAGAGGGAGATTCCTGGTGAATAGTATTCCATCTGGGTTCAGGTGGATTTAAAGCAAGTATTTAGATAAGGAAGTACGTTGCTGCCATAGGCTTCAGAAAGACATCAACAAGTGCTGTGCTGGTTTATGTAAAGTCCAGCAGTTAAGTGTCGTGTTAAACACATTAAGTGTAAACTTCATCTCTTTATGAGAATTTTCGGGAAGAGTTTGATGATTTTTTACTGACCATACTAACACATGCAAGAAAAGTATTCTTTGCAAGGATCCCAGCTTTAAATTGTTCTTTAAGATACACAGTTTATTCCAGCCCTTCATTTCCCCCAGCACTGTGTTAAAATTTCCTGCTGTATCTTGAGATGTACTGCATCACCACTGAGAGATTTTGTTTGAATTTGAGAACTTTCCTGGAAAAAAAGTAGATTTGTAAAAATCCATTCCTTATAACTGTCATGGCTATTCACTGACCTGTATTAATTTGAAAACTGTTCCTCCTTCCATTTACCTGAAGGGAGGTTGTAGCCATGTGGGGGTTGGTCTCTTCTCCCAAGCAATCAGCACCAGAACAAGAGGACACAGTCTCTAGCTGAGCCAGGGGAAGTTTATGCTTGAGGTGAAGAGAAAAATCTTCACAGAGAGAGTTGTTAACCATTGGAATGTGCTGCCCAGGGAGGTGTTGGAGTCACCATCCCTGGAGAGGTGTTCAAGAAGGGATTGGACATGGCACTTGGTGTCATGGTTTAGTAGTCATGAGGTCCTGGGTGACAGGTTGGACTGGATGATCTTTGAGGTCTTTTCCAATCATATTGATTCTATGATTCTAGTAGCAATACTGAGTCTTTTAGAAACTTTCTGCTCTGAGCAGTTGTAGAATTTGAGTAAGGATCTAGTTGTTTGTCAAGTGCTTGTTCAGTGTTATGAACTTTTATTTTTCAGTTTGTGTCTGTGTTTACTGCAAATGTTATCAGTATATGCAATCTTTGAGGGGAAAGGAGCAGAGGAAGGAGGGAGATGCTCACATACATTGGAAAACTATTTCTCTGTTCTGTTTCCTGGAGGCACAGGTCCCATTCTAATGAATGTGTGGACCCTGATGCAAGGAGAGAAGGAAAGCTGTAGTGTTCACCTGAAGGTGAAGGATAAGTTTGCATCAACTAAATCAGTTTAGTTAATCTTTCTAAACAGTAGAATTTGACCTTTTAGAATTTGACTTTATAGGCAGAACATAGCCTGTTTTGCAGAATGAGAAGTCAATTCAAGTATGCTTAAAGTAATCTGCTATTGAGGAATGCACCTCTTACTGGAAAACACAGAGCTTATGTATTATGATTTAGCCTCACAAAAAAATGGTGGTGTACATGGAAAGTGACAACTAAATTAACAGACTTAGATACAAGTGAATAGCAGGTATTTCAGATTTAGTTTTCCTTTGTAGTAGTTTTGACTCCTGTTGCTTACCAGTGAGGAATTTGATTTGCTGTTACCCTTTGACTTTTCCAGCTGCACTCTTTTTCCTTGTCAATCTGTGCTGTACATGGCTTCAGGCAATTCCAGGCCTCAAAACAGAGAAAGCAAACAGTCCCTACCATCCAAAACCAAACTAAAACAAATTCCCTCTGTAAGAGTTTTCCTTGCATTTTTTCCCCCTTGCTGTTGCATACATATGATGTCTTGGGATTTGTGGTATTCTTTGTTCAAGTTTTATACACTTATTCCTACTCAGCAAATTTTAAAGGACTAAGAAATAATGCATGATTAATTGCTTTTGCTAGTTAGGTGAGACTGCACTACATCTTTGAAGGATGGAAAAAGAAAATGAATTTTCTTTATAGTTTCAAAAATGGGAAATTACTTTTGTAAGGAGAACTTTACATCCAGTGCCTGAAAAATGTTAAGAAGTATTTGAGACAAGCTAATACATTTTTGAAGTGGAACTTTGGAATTCTAATACCATATTAAGCATACTTTCTGTCAGTAATCTGCATGTAGTACCATTCCATCTTTGTCTTTTGAGCACTTTATTCTTGCTCCTTCCTAGGCTTAATTTTCTTTACTTTCTTAACTGTTACATTCTCAGTCTTTGCAGTCATTAAAAAGAGGCAACACAGATAATAGCTGCCTTGAACAAAAACTAGTGGGGTTTTTACAGGGTAACAGATCAGCCGCCGCCTTGTAAAGTTTTTCATGTTTGAGCCTCTTTGGCTTAATTTGGGATTTGCTTAGTTTTAAATCCTGGCATTGATTTCTGAAGGTACTCCAAGGTGTCCATTTTCATTGTGCCTCCAGTTTCTAGCTCTTAAACTTGTTTTAGAAGCCTATTCCCAAGTGGGGAAAACTTTACAGTAGGGCACAGGATGCTGGCACAGTCCTGTTGTTTAGAATAAGCCATTTGTTTACTTCTGGAAAATGTGGGAATTGTGAAGGAGCCAGTGCTGCAAGTTTGGTGTAATCAAAACCTAATGAGACTCAATGTCAAGGAAAAAACTGAACATATATTACTGAAACAAAAGTTTTACACGTGGCTATGGTGAGATTGTTTTTAGACGTGTAAATTCATTAAGTGTTGTCAGTAACTCTTTTACTTGAAATTCCACCAGTGCATTGCTAGTTTTTCTGCATAGCCATATAGAGTGTTTTACAAATAATTAATTTTTCTGTCTAGAGCTTTTCAAGATCTATAAATATGAAGTGGAAAAAAATAATCAAAGTGTGGGTTTTTTTAATGTGTTTGGTTTTTTTTTTTTCCAAGAGTAGAGAAGCAATACGATCTGCGCTGTTAAACAGATTTATGGAAATCTTCGGAGGCTGCCGGGCATAGCTCTAGAAAATCATTATACAAATACAAGCACTGTCTTTGTCAGGCTTTATGGATCATCTGCTTTTAAAATAGGCCCCAAGAGCAGAAAAATTGCAAATTAGCGTATGCTATGCTTCCTGTGTCTTGAGTTCTGAAATCTGATTTTCCCAAAGCTCTGTAGGGGTTACAAACAGTAAATTGCCTGTGTTTTTGGTCGCTGTGAACAAATGAAGAATTTGAAAAGACAGAAACAAGAAAGCAGCAATTGATCCTGGTGTTACACAGGAACATCTGTCTGGAGTTTCAAAGGCAGCTAGCTATCAGCTAAGGCATATTTTCTGTCTGGCTGTGGAAGGATTGTGTGAGCTTGTTGTGTCTATACTGAGGCTGCTATTGTTCTCCTGCTGTGAACTGACAGATGGACATGTCAGTCCTGAAAGATCTGCAACTTTTGGCTGATTGTACTTTCCAAATCCATGCATAGCAGAGCTTGCTCTAGTCCTTCAAGAGGGAGAAAAAACAAAAACAGAAAAAAAACCCTCTAACCCCCAAACCAACACAAATAAAACATATGGTGCCAGGATGTATTGTGAAATTATCAAAAGGATAGGTTGTTTTTCTGAAGAGACTCTATCAGCTTTTGGGTTGTTTTTCTAAGGATGTAATATATCCAGTGTATATGTATGCATATAGTTTCTTTTGCCTTAGGTAAAACAAATGATGGTGCTTTTCTAGAGTACTCATATAGACAGCCTGTACTAAAACTTGGGATGCTGAGAAAACTAGTGATGAGGGAGACTGAATAATGAGTGGTTGGGAGGGGAAGAAGGATGCCGTCTGCAGTGTTGCATTGAGCTCTGGGGCCTCCAGCATAGGAAGGACATAGATCTGCTGGAGTGAATCCAGAGGAGAGCCATGGAGGTGGTCAAGAGGGCTGGAACACCTCTTCTGTAAAGATGCAGGCTCAATTTGTTCAGCCTGGGGAAGATGAGGCTCCATGGAGACTTTGTAGCAGCCTTCCAGTACCTAAAAAGGGGGCCTACAGGAAAGCTGAAGAATGGCTTTTTAAAATGGAGTGTAGTGATAGGACAAGGAGTAATGGCTGCAAACTGAGAGTAAATTTAGATTAGATACAAGGAAAAAATTCTTCACTGTGAGCACGGTAGAGACGCTCGCCAGTGTGGAACTGGTTGACCAGAGAAGTTGTGGATGCCCCCTCCCTGGAAATGTTCAAGGTCATGGGACCTTGAGCAACCTGATCTAGTGGAAGGTGACCCTGCCCACGTCAGGGTGGTTGGAAATATAAGGTCTCTTCCAACATAAAAAATTCTCTGTTTCTGTGTTTCTGCAATTGAGAAATACATGTTTTGCTTTCTAGTTACATGAATTAAAGTGTCATTAGAAACATATTCATGTGTTTTCTGATGACATGAGTTTGAATGTTTATTGAGGTAATAAATTTTGTGCATCTCGAATAGAATAGAATGGAATGGAATAGAATAGAATAGAATAGAATAGAATAGAATAGAATAGAATAGAATTAACCAGGTTGGAAGAGACCTTCGAGATCAAATCCAACCCATCACCACACCATCTAATCAACTAAACCATGGTACCAAGCGCCTCATCCACTCTCTTCCTAAACACCTCCAGTGATGGTGACTCCACCACCTCCCTGGACAGCCCATTCCAATGGCCAATCACTCTTTCTATGAAGAACTTCTTTCTAACATCCAGCTTAAACCTCCCCTGGTGCAGTTTGAGACTGTGTCCTCTTGTTCTGCTGCTGGTTGCCTGGGAGAAGAGACCAGCCCCCACCTGGCTACAATCTCCCTTCAGGCAGCTCTAGAGAGCAATAAGGTCTCCTCTGAGTCTCCTCTTCCCCAGGCTAAGCAACCCCATCTCCCTCAGCCTCTCCTCATAAGGCTTGTGCTCCAAACCCCTCCCCAGCTTTGTTGCCCTTTTCTGGACACTTTCCAGCAGTCAACATCTTTCCTAAACTGAGTGGCCCAGAACTGGACACAGTACTCAAGGTGTGGCCTAACCAGTGCTGAGTACAGGGGCACAATGACCTCCCTGCTTCTGCTGGCCACGCTAATCCTGATACAGGCCAGGATGCCATTGGCCTTCTTGGCCACCTGGGCACACTGCTGGCTCATGTTTAGCCTACTATCAACCAGTACCCCCAGCTCCCTTTCTGCCTGGCCGCTCTCCAGCCACTCTGACCCCAGCCTGTAGCACTGCATGGGGTTGCTGTGGCCAATGTGTAGAACCCGGCACTTGGATGTGTTAAATCTCATACTGTTGGACTCTGCCCATCTGTCCAGCCTGTCGAGCTCCCTCTGCAGAGCTCTCCTACCCTCCAGCAGATCAACTCCTGTCCCCAGCTTGGTGTCATCCACAAATATACTGTTGATGGACGCAATCCCCTTGTCCAGATCATCAATAAAAATATCCTGGAAACAGGATTTGTCTGGCATAACCTTTGTAAAAACTTCCATTTGTATTCAGCTCAGATACATGCCTTTTTCTTTTGAAGTGAATGATTGTTGTATTACTGAAAATAGCAGATTCAAACTTTCTAAGACCATCTATTTGTTTACAGCCTAGTACACGAGGAAATAATTTTACAAAATTCATGCATGCCGAACAGGGTTTGGATATGGTCTTATAAAACACACATTGATCCATATATATTTCTGTCCCAAGAAGTCATTAACATACCTATTAATCTTTTGGAGCTCATGCTAATAATATGCAAATGTCTCTTCTACATGTGTACTCCCATCTCTGGCTAATTTTGTGGAAGGGACTTTAAGAATTATCCCCCTGCTGTGATGGCTCCTCTTCAGTTTGACAATGTTTAGTTCAAACATTGGTGTTTTTGCTCCTGTGATGTTTTCTCAAGTTTGTGAATTGTTAAGGTTTGCTAAGGCAATCCATTAGTCAAGTATGCACCACTGTAATTGTTTAAACTGGGAAGTATAAACCATCCCTTTAAACTGAAGGATCTGTTTAAACAAAATGTTTATTTAAGTCTTATACAAAAAAATACATATTGTAGAAAGGGAAAACGTGGAACAAGCTGTGGGTCAAGGCACTGTTACTTCTTTTCCAGTATGTTTGGTTATCATGTGAATAGTAGGTGCATATTTTTTAGTACTGGAGAGATAGCTATTAATTTAGTTAAATAATTGACTTTCCTTTCCTCATGCTCTTTAGAGAAGTGTGTCACAGCTTGTCCCTGCATTACCTTTAGTTCTGTACATTATCATTGAAAAACTTGATGAGGCAGTATGATTTATCTATCACATGGAACACACAGCAAGTACTGTAGAAGCATGTCACTCATGAACAAAGGATGAGACAGACCTAGCCAGTTAGTCTCTCTCTCCTTTTCTTAAACTAGTAAGAGACTGCCTAATCTTATTTCTTCAACACCTGTGTTCTCTGAAAAGTGATTCATTTCTGGTAATATGTAACTTTGTAAATAAAAAAAAATAAAAATTAAATTCAGTACTGTGTATTTGAAGACCAATCTAGGTAGTATAATCTTGATCCTATCCAGTAAAATTTTGATCAAAATCCCAGTGCAAGGATTACTGCTTATTTAAATAGATGCCTGCCAGCGTAGGTCAGTATAGATCAAGAATCCTTGCCAGCTTTGTTTCTGAATTACTCTTAATATGTCATGGCAAAGGCATTACTGATTCCAGCCAAGTGTTGAATGTTAAGGTATAGCTAGTGCTGTCAAACAACAACCAAAATTCAAACCAAAGCAACAAAACAAAACAAAACAAACCCCACAACCCCAAAGTCTGAATTTAATTGTGGGCATTTGTCAGGAGTAAGTTACAAGAAAAGTTCTGGTCTAATCCTTCTTCATCCATGCATATTACTGTGGTTCTCTCCAGTATGATAGTACTCAGTTCTGTTCTTCTAAATGGATTTTCTGGTAAGTCTTCTAACTGCTCTGGTGCTGTTCTGTCTGATGAGATATATCACTGTATTGCCAGCATACAGAAGATACGAGGCCTTGTACTTGCTTCGGTGCCATATATGCATTGAACACAGGGGTTTGACAGGCCACAAGCTAATGAAGTTAAAAGAGTAAGTGTGGGTATTTTACTGATGAGTGAGTACTGGTAAAGGGGTTAATCTTACTACTATACTTTCTGTTCTACAGGTAGGTTTGATGCTGCAGTGCATGTGTTAACCTAAATTGGCATCTCTAGTGGTAGCTGTCACTGATGGAGAATGGGACCAGCGTGCGTAAATGCCAAAAACTAACTGTGCTGAGTCAACTGGGGATATAGTGTTTGATCTGTCACTTGGTCTTGGTTTTCTTTCTCTCTTTAAACTATTAATAAAAAATTAAAATGGAGAAAAGCACCTTGTGAAGCGCCTTGAAGACTAAATAGGTTAGTGTGCCAAATATTTAAATCAGTGCACATAAAATAGTATTGTTTCTGGCCCTACCAGCAGGATGCTTTAACTAATTAGTGTGTAATAACACATATTAGTGGAGTAATGTTGACTTGGTATGCCCAATCCAGTGTTCAGCCTGCATTCTAGGAAACCTGATATTTCCTTTAAAGTGGTTACAGAAGATTACCTTCTTGCTATTCCTGCTGGCTGAAACTCATCCTGAAAGGCTCTCAGGAGGAGTTGTGACTTGTGTCTCTGACAGAATGAGCTGTTAGTGTCATGGAGAATTTCTTAACTACAGGCCATTTTAGTTGCTCACATTTTGGGAAGACTTGGCAGGGCAGAAGCAGTGCTGACTGCAATGGAGAGCTAATGGATTTCCATTGGCACAATAGCCTCCTGTGGTAGCAATAAGGAGTGCATTAGACCTGCTTCCCTCCGGAAGGCAGTATCTGAGCAGGTCCTAAATCTGCCCAGAAGTGTATTGTTAAATATCTCTTGAACCAGTCTGTTTAATTGCCCCTTTACAGGCTTTTGAAGGTAAGCAATAAGAGAATGGCTTAGGCTATTTTTTAACTACTATCTTCATTAATATTTAAAAAAAAATATTTGAACCACTAATATCCCTTCAGGTAGTAAAATGGTTTTTTCATCTAGATGGTGAGGAATCACCCTCGATTAAGTCCACCTCTCATAATTTTCCTCTTTGACCTCCTCAGAGACCTCAGCATGCTATTTAAGCTCTTGTGTGTGTTTTACTCTTTTACTAACTTTAATAGCTTACTGTGCTCAGATAAGAACTGGGAAATTGCTAAACCGGAAAGTCAGCATTGTCCCTCTTTGTCAGGGACTCTTTTGTCCAGGTCATCAGAGTGTCTTTTGGAGAACAGGTAGAGATTCTTTAGATAATACAACCTGCAAGAAGATTTTGAAGGAAGTGACTTTGTTGTGTCTCATAGGAAAAAAGCAAGGGTTGTGGGAGTGACATCTCGTGGGAAGTGAACAGCTTTGTTGTTGCTGTCTTCTGTTAGAGAAGGACAGAAAAAGAAAGTAACATGGCTTGAGATGGATAATGGAAACGTATGAATTGCCTTAGGTATGCAAGTTTTATGTCACTTGCCTAGTACTCTGCATCTATTCCGTGATTTAGCCCTCTGCATTTATTCAAGAATTCATTTGTGTGCATCATTAGGCACTGAAATAGCTAATTAAAGATGTTGTGGAATACCTTTTGAGATTAGAGGTTTCCAGAAACAGGCTAGACATAAAAAAGTCTTAAGGAGGATATACTAGCTGATATATCATGGCAGGAATCAGATGAGATGATCTTTTAAAGTCTCTTTTAGTTCCTCTATGGTTTTACTAGTATAGTAAAAAATCAATTAAAGGGAACTAACTGGCTTTTTGAACAAGATGTAGCTCCAGAGGAATGAGCATTCATGTGGAAAATCTTATACAAGGGAGCAGTAAGGTGGTATATTTTTTCAGTGGACATGCTTCTGACCAGATCCAACAGGAAGGTACTAGTTGTTTACTGGATAAAGCGCTGGTTGGGTGAAAGGGCCCAAAGAATGGTGGTCAGTGGAGTTAAATCCAGCTGATGGCAGGTCACAAGTGGTGTTCCTCAGGGCTCAGTGGCAGGACCACTTCTGTTTAACATCTTTATTGATGACCTTGATGAAGACATAGTGTGTGTCATCAGTAAGTTCACAGATGACACCATGCTAGGTGGGAGTGTTGATCTGCACAAGGGTAGGGAGGCTCTATAGAGGAACTTGGATAGATTGGATCAATGAGCCAGTGTTAACAGGATGAGCTTCAACAGGGCCAAATGCCAGGCCCTGCACTTGGGTCACAACAACCCCATGCAATGCTACAGATTTGAGGAAGTATGGCTGGAAAGCTGTCTGGCAGAAAGGGACATGGGGGTTCTAATTGATAAGCAGCTGAATATGAGCAAGCAGTGTGCCCAGGTGGCCAAGAAAGCCAGTATCATCCTGGCATGTATCAAAAATGCTGTGTCCAGCAGGAGTAGGGAGGTGATTGTCCCCTTGTACTCAGCTCTGGTGAGGCGACACCTTGAGTATTGTGTTCAGTTGTGGGCACCTCAGTACAAGAGAGATGTGGAGGTGTTGGAGTGAGTGCACAGGAGGAGCACAAAGCTGGTGAAGGGGCTGGAGAATAAATCTGATAAACAGCGACTGACGGACCTGGGGCTGTTTAGTTTCAGGTTGAAGGGAGACCTTATCACTGTTTACAACTACCTGAAAGGACATTGTGGAGAGGCTGGTGCTGGTCTCTTCTCACGGGTAATTAGTGGCAGAACAAGGGGGCACAGCCTCAAGCTGTGACTGGGTAGGTTTAGACTAGACATTAGGGAAAAAAAATTCATGGCAAGAGAGGTCAGTCATTGGAATGTGCTGCTCAGGGAGATGGTTGAGTCATCAACCCTGGATGTGTGTAAAGGTCGTTTGGATATGGTGCTTGGGGATATGGTTTAGAGGTGAACCTTGTAGAGTGGGGTTATCGGTTGAACTTGGTGATCCTGAGGGTCTTTTCCAATCTGAATGTTTCAGTGATTCTGTGATTCTGTTTTGTGAGTAGAGTTATCTTCTTGAAAAATGACAGAGGCCTTCTCAGCCATTTGGACCAATCTGCAAGTTTTGTTTCCTTTTACTTTTCTGGGATAACTGAAGTAGCTGTGTCAGAACTGCTGTCCTCTTGATTTGATTTTAGTATACTAGAAGGAACAAGTTCACATATGTCACCTAACTGGGGATGAGGGAGTCTCAGTTGATACAGTCATCCAACTCATGCTAGTTTTCCAGGCTGAAATGTGATTGTCATTCCTGATGGCTATTGAGTGTAACACTAAATAGAATTTGGGCAGCAGATTCTGTACAAAAGAACCATATCCTATTTCGTGACAAAACAGTGATGATAAAATTAAATCTTGATTGGTTTATTGCTTTCCTTATAGAAAGGATTTAATATCACTCTAATTTTTTAAGAAAAATTTGTGAAGAATTCCTCTGTACCTAGTTCTTCTTATAACCTGTGCAGGAAGTACTATAATGTACTGTGGTACCAAACAAACCAATACAACCTCAAAACACCTGCTGAACTACCTCATTCTTGTGTAGCTGGATTTGACTGCCTGTTTCCCAGACTTCTGGAGGGATTGTAGATTTTGATGGAAATTTGATAGGTAACCAGCCAAAAGAAAAGTAATGTTTAAGAGACAGTGTCTTGGTCTAGAGAGGGAAAGTGACTCAGTTCTTTTGAATATTCCTGTGTCATGAAATTTAGAGACACAAATGAAGCCAAAATACAACAGCTAGACTATTTATTACACAAATAAAGTGGATGGATCAGAAGGAGAGAGAGGGAGAGAATAAAGAGTGAGAAAGAGAAGAGGGAGAGAGAAGAGGAATGGAGTTATATTACCACATCCCTCACCCCCCAAGATGGTTTGGGTCTGTGGAGGAAGGCTGCTGCAGCTTTGGATGTAGAAGAGATTGTTGGGTCTGTAGAGGAAGGGTGCTGCAGCTTTGGTTGTAGGGTAGAGGTCATCCTTGCTGGCTGTGCTGTCCTCTGAGCAGCCTCTTCAGCTCTGTGAGTTGTAGCAGGTGGAACTTAGGACACAGAGAGAGGGTTCCTCTTCTGCTTCTTCCAGGCTACATGGTGATGTCTCTCGTTTTTTTCTCTTCTGGTATTCTCTCAGTTTTTCTTCAGAGCAGCATTGCCCCAGTCTTTGCCTTCTCTCATGTTTTCCTTCTTAGCGGCATTGTCCAGGTCTTTTCCTTCTGTGTTTTCCTTCTCCTGTGTTTTCCTTCTAACGAGCCAGTCATTGCTCAGATCTTTTATACAGTTTTTAGGTATGAGTCCAGGTGGTGAATATGCATATTCCAGAGAGTATTGATGGCAGTGGCCTCTGCCCATTATTTCCAGGGCAGCTGCAGTCTGGTCAGCCCTCTTTATCTGTGCACCTTCCTGAGAGTCATTCCAGTGGTGTCTGCCCAATACACATCAGCTATTGTCTGGGCAAGCAGCAAAGGTGATTTTATCTTTGTTGAGTCACATCAAGAGAGACAAGATTTAGTCTCTCACAGACAGGAAACAGAAATCTTGGCCTAGATGACTTCTTATTATTATACTGAAGGGTTATACTGGTTGGAAGGGACATCTAGAGATTATCTGGTCCAATCTACATACCAGAGCCGGATCACCTCTAATAAATCACCCAGGAACACATTTGGGTGGGTTTGATTGCCTTCAGAGATGGAGACTTTGCAACCTCTCTGAACAGCCTGTTCCAGTGCTCTGCCACCCTCTTTTCCTTTTACATGGAACCTTTTTGTCTTCCAATTTGTGTCCATTGCCCCTTGTCCTGCCACTGAGTCTGACTTCATCCTCCTGACACCCAGCTCCCTCAACGTATCCTAATAAGGTAAATGTTTCAGTCCTCTAATCATCTTAGAGCTCTCTACTGGATTCTCTGCAGTAGGTTCTTGTCTCTCTTGAACTGGGAAACCCAGAACAGGATGCAAGATTCCAGAAGAAGTTTTACTAGGGCAGAGCAGTGGAGTAGTAGAGCCTCCCTTGACCTGCTGGCCACACTCTACTTAATGTATCCCAAAATGTCATTGTCTTTCTTGGCCACAAGATCACATTTCTAGCTCATGGTAAACTTGTTGGCCACCAGGACTCCCAGGTCCTTCTCCCTGGAGCTGCCCTTCAACAGGTCAGCCTTCAGCCTCTACTGACATGCAGTTGTTCTGCCCCAGGTGTAGGACTCTGCACTTACCCTTGTTGAATACATTAGGTTTCTCCCTACCCAACTCTCCAGTCTGTCCAGGCAGCACAGCCTTCTGATTTTGTATTGTTTTGTATCCTGTGTACTGGACCGGATCTGTATATAGTCCTGGCCCATTCCTCAGATAAAGGGCCCACCTGTCCATTTTTGACTTCCACTGAGCTAGAAAAGCTTTTTAAAAATGGACCAGTGTTTAACCTCTTTGTAGAATACAGCCTCAGCTTTTTTAATCTGGCTGTCCCTAATTTGTTTTCTCGCTTAAGAGTTGGCCATGCATCATGGCTTGTTTCCCAGTAGCAAAAGAGATCATGCATATTAGAGAGGAATATTTTTTTAATAATTTGTAATTTTTGCAATAATTATACATAACTTTATCCAAATCTCTTGCATCTCACATTATATTATGCTGTTTGCAGAAATGATGATTAATGCTGTTTGTGAACTGGGAGGGAAATAAGAGTTTAATGTCTGCATTCATTTTGTGCCTGTTGCTTTATCTGCCCTCATATGGTGTTTGGCACATCTTCCAGTATTTCGTGAGAACAGAAATGTAGGCATGTTCTAGTCAGGCCAAGTGTCCATTTTGTTCCATACTCTCTCCAAAAGTAGCTATTAGAAATGCTTGGATAGAAAAATGTAAGGAAATGCATGACGTGTATGTAATGATTTTTTCCCCATGGACCTCCTTAGCTAAAAGGTGCACCCAAGCATTTGTGCTTTTAAAAAATGCAGTTATTTTTTTGAATCCATTTGTACTTTAAGGGTGTTCAATGTCTTGCTGCCATCATAGAGCCATCCAATTGTTCTGGCTGGAAAAGATCTTAAAAATCATTGAGTCAAACCATTATCTAACTCTGCCAAGTCTGGTGCTAAACCATGTCCCTTAGCACATCTGTGCTCTTTTAAACACCTCCAGCAATAGTGATTCAGCCACCTCACTGGGGAGCCCATTTCAGTGTTTGATAACACTTTCAGTGAAGAATTTTCTTTGAATACCTAATCTAAACCTCTGGTGCAACTTGAGGTAATTTCCTCTCATTCTGTCTCTTGTTACTAGGGAGAGGACATCAACACCCACTTTGCTACAACCTCATTTGAGGTAGTTGTAGAGAGCAATGAGGTTTCTCCTCAACCTCTTTTTCTCCAAACTAAACAGCCCCAGCTCCTTCAGCCACTCCTTATAAAACTTGTTCTCCAGACCCATCACCAGCTTTGTTGGCCCCATTGTCTATAGTTCCTTGTATGCTCCTTCTGGCCCTTCCTGTAGCTGAGTGTCACGTTTGCCAACAGTTCATAACTCAAGCATACATTGTAAAGAAAAAGCACTTTCTTGGATTTTACAGATGTACCATTTGGTGATCTGCCCACTAGTTTTTCTTATTAGAAGTTGTTCTTGTTGATTTTTCCACACATCAGTAACCTGTGCTCTTCTCTGTGGTGACTTTTCATCTTTGATGAAGACTCCCACTCATTTTAGTCTTGGAAGGTTTGACAGTACTCCAACAGAAGGGTCAGTCTCACAACACTGAGAGAGCAGTGCCATCGACTTTGTGGTCAAGGTTCTGAATTTTTTTACTTTGCTACCAAGAAAACAGAGTTAAGATTTCTTTAATTAACTGAAGATCTGTAAAGCCTTGTTAATGCCTATGCTTATGTATTATGAGTTAGATGGCATTCATAACTTAAGGAGGAACCCAACTGTAATTCTGAAAATGTTGACTTCTACAAGTAGTGTGTTACTGAAGTTACTCTGTTTGTGTGCTGTACATAGTCATTAATGGTGCTACTGTTATTTGATGAAAGATATTTCTACAGGCATTTTTCATAGAATCATAGAATCAACAAGGATGGAAAAGGCCTCAAAGATCATCAAGTCCAACCTGTCACCCAAGACCTCATGCCTACTAGACCATGGTACCAAGTGCCATGGCTAATCCCCTCTTCCTAAACACCTCCAGTGATGGTGACTCCACCACCTCCCTGGACAGCCCATTCCAATGGCTAACAATTCTCTCTGTGAAGAACTTTCTCCTCACCTCGAGTCTAAACTTCCCCTGGCACAGCTTGAGACTGTGTCCTCTTATTCTGGTGCTGGTTGCCTGGGAGAAGAGACCACCCCCCTCCTGGCTACAACCTCCCTTCAGGTAGTTGTAGAGAGCAATAAGGTCTCCCCTGAGCCTCCTCTTCCCCAGGCTAAACAATCCCAGCTCCCTCAGCCTCACCTCATAGGGCTTGTGCTCCAGGCCTCTCCCCAGCCTCGTTGCCCTTCTCTGGACATGTTCAAGAGTCTCAATGTCCTTCTTAAACTGAGGGGCCCAGAACTGGATAAAGTAGTCAAGGTGTGGCCTAAGCAGTGCTGAGTAGAGGGGCACAATGACTTCCCTGCTCCTGCTAGCCACACTATTCTTGATACAGGCCAGGATGCCGTTGGCCTTCTTGTCCACCTGGGCACACTGCTGGCTCATGTTCAGCTGGCTATCAATCAGTACCCGCAGGTCCCTTTCTGCTTGGCTGCTCTTCAGCCACTCTGTCCCCAGCCTGTAGCTCTGCATGGGGTTCTTGTGGCCAAAGTGCAGCACCCGGCACTTGGACTTGTTGAATGCCATCGTGTTAGACTCTGCCCATCTGTCCAGCCTGTCGAGGTCCCTCTGCAGAGCCCTTCTACCCTCTAACAGATCAACACCTGCTCCCAACTTGGTATCATCTACAAACTTATTGATGAAGGACTCAATCCCCTCATCCAGATCATCAGTGAAGATATTAAACAGGATGGGGCCCAGCACTGACCCCTAGGGGACACCACTAGTGACTGGCTGCCAGCTAGATGTGGCACCATTCATCACCACTCTCTGGCCTCGGCCCTCTGCCCTCCAACCAGTTCCTAACCCAGCACAGAGTGCTGCTGTCCAAGCCTTGGGCTGACAGCTTGGCCAGGAGTTTGCTGTGGCGGACGGTGTCAGAGGCCTTGCTGAAGTCCAGCCTCCTCATTTTTGTTGCTCAGACCATTTGCAGTACTGCTATTTTAATGGTCCCATCTTTTATTTCTATATACAAATTTGTGAATAATGAAAGCAATCATATTATAGCATCTTACTTTGACAAACATGCTGGTGAGCAGATGATGAGGCTGAGAAACAAGATGTGTAAAATTTCAGTTAAACAGGAGCAATATTACTTTAGAATTTGAAATAATGAGCTCCTTAAAAGAAATGAAAATCATCCATTTATCTGATGGTGTATTGGATCTTAACTGTGATTGTCTGTTGAGCCTGTAAGCAGATTTACTGTAAGTGCCCTGGTAGTCCAGTTGTGCCTGTGTCTTTGCCTATCACCCAACTATATGTGAGTGTGTTGGTCATGCGGTGGTGGGTAGTGGTATGAAGTTAAGCAGGGAGGCTGGTGGGACATGATCCACGTGGCCTGGCAATGAAAGTGTCTCAGTCCTGTATTGAGTGGAAATAATCTGTGGTATTAGGAGGTAAGAAACATGCACAGCACATAGCCCTTCCTGCCAGCAAGTGTCTTTTGTGCAGCCTTGTTACAAGTCATTGTCCTCCCCTAGCTTTTAGGATTCTGGGCTGTGATCTGTAGGTGTTTCTTTCTCTATGTAATTTTTTTGTGGTTGTTGTTCATTTGATTGATTTCAGCCAACAGAAAGACAGACTTTGCAAACTTACAGGCTACCTCTACAAAACCAGCTGGCCAGTTAGAGGAGGGCTGTAAATCACTCTGTCAAAACCCTTGATCACCTGGATCTGACAGAAATAATCTTTCTTTGTGATAGAGATCATGGAACTACCAGCTTTATTTGCTTTTCCATAGCTGGGGAATTAGTTACTGTGTAAGGCTTATTTCAGATGCAAGTTTTCCAGTAGAAGACAAACACTATAAATATTCATTAAAGTAATTCAGACTTTGTTTCTCTAAAAGCAAATTAAATATCTCTGTTTTGTGCGATTTCTTCATATATTGTATTAGGAGCCTCCTTGGTGTGAAGGATTCAATGAATGAGTCATGTCTCCTTTCTGCTTACTAGTTTACATGGAGGATGCTAGGTATGTGCACTTTGCAACTCCACACTAGAAGCTGCAAGTTTGTGCTGGACCGTGTGATTGTCTACTCTGTATTACCTGGAACTGCATACCTAGAAGAACGTGAACTGTGGAAAAGAAAGATGCTGCTGGAAAGCAGAATAGAGATTAAGCTGGTAGGTGAAAGGTAGAGCCAATATGTGGCCTGGCATGAAAGCCCAAACTTGAAATTAAGGGAAAATGTTTTACAGGTCTATTCTGTGTGCATTTGTCAATGTTGCCTCTGAGTTGCAGAAATCAAAAGCAAACCATAGGTTTTGACAGGTAGGCTAATGCCTTCTAGGCCAGTGATTGTAAATGATGACGTAAATGATGTTTTTCTAAAATCAAGGAATCACAGAATGGTAGGGACTGGAAGGGACCTCTGGAGATCACCTAGTCAAACCCTCCCTGCTATATCAGGTTGCACAGGATTGCATCCAGGCGGCTTTTGAAAGTCTCCATAGAAGGAGACTCCACAACCTCTCCAGGCAACTTGTTACAGTGCTCTGCCGCTTTGAAAGTAAAGACATTTTCCTTAGGTGGAAATTCCTGTGTTCCAGTTTGTGTCCATTGCCTCTTTTTCTGTCACTGGGCACCATGGGGATGGGTGTCTATCTTACCTAGATGATCTCTAACCCAGTCCTCCTTGACTGAGGGAGAGTCTTTCTTCTTCCAAATTTACTGCCAGGGACTGAGGGCCCGTCAAAGCAGTAAAGACTGAAGCAAAGAAGGCATTCAGTAACTCCATCTTCTCTGTGTTCTCTGTCACCAGGGCTCCCACCTCGCTTAGAAGCAGGTCCATGTTGCCTTAATTTTCCTTTTGCTAGTGATGTACTTGAAGCCCTTCTTGGTGTTCTTGACATCCAGATTTACTTGCAAGAGGGCCTTAGCTTTCCTCATTGCATTGCTACATACTGTGGCAATGTTCTAATATTCCTCCCAAGTGGCCAGTCCCTTCTTCCACATACTGTAAACTTCCTTCTTGCATTTGAGTTTTACCAAAAGCTTCTTTCTTATCCATGCAGATCTCCTTCATCTCATAGGGATGCTCTGATCTTGAGCTTGGAGAAGGCGGTGCCTGAATATTAACCAGTTCGCTTCACCCCCACTACCTTCTAGAGTCCTAAGACATGTTTTTTTCTCCATCAGGTCTCAGAAGAGGTACAAGTTAGCTCTCCTGAAATACAGAATTCCAGTCATAGTGCTACTTACTCTGATGATCCTGAACTCCACCATCTCATGGTCACTGCAGCAGAAATGATTCCCAGCCTTCATATCCCCAACCAGACCTTTTTTTCTTTAGTAGAAGTAGAAGTAGAACCAGCAAACCTCTCCTTCTTGGGTCCCACACCACCTTTTTTAAAAAATCTACCATCATTTCACTGCAGGAACCTTCTGGAATGCATGTCCCTTGTTGTGTTGCCTTTCCAGAAAGTATCAGGGTGGTTGAAGTCTACCATGAGAACCAGGGTGTGTGATTGTGAGGTTACTTTCAGCTGTCTATAGAAGGCCTCATTAACTTCTTTTTTCTGATTAGGTGGCCTGTAGTGAACACCTGCTACAATGTCACCCATACTAGCCTGCCCTGAAATTCTTACCTATAAGCTCAATATGTGCCACATAAAGAGCAACCCCCCTACCCTCGTCTTGCTGGCCTGTCTTTCTGAAAAACTACACAACCATCTGTAACAGCATTCCAGTCATGTGACCCATCCCACCATGTCTCTAAATAAAATGTCTTGTAGTGTTATCCAGTAACTCACACTGTTTAAGTTAGGTTAATACAATCCTTTGGCTCTTCTCTGTTTTAAAATGTCCCTTTTCTTTATAAAACTCATAAGCTAAAGAGGTTGGATGTAGTATAGCATTAAAACAGTGTTTGAATATTTTTGTTATTTCTAAATTAAAATTTTCTACAGTAGTAAAATTTTCTACAATACCTTTAAGTTATTCCCACCAATAAAAATAGGAGCTGTTGAATTAAACCAGTGTTTAGAACTTCAAAAATCTACTTAGAATATATAACATTTTTTGTTGTTGCTTGAGTGATTTATGTTTGTTTTTTATTTCATAGCCAAGTAATTTCCTGTTACAATTTAATATTTGCTTTGCTGTTGATAAATGCCAGTAAAAGGGACTACCCTTTGGGTGGGGGGTTCTTTGTAGCCTTGTTTTTAGGAATTGTTCCAAAGTACACAAGTTAAAATGCTTTATAGGTTTTGTTTAGAGTGGGGCTTTTAAATGAAAGATCACCATTAATTCTTTCTGATGCAGTTTTGTAAATAGTTGATTCTTATTCTTTCCTTCAAACTCAACAGTACATTTTGGTGGTGGAATGTGACTATTAAAAATACTTGTGATTGTCCTGCATACTGTACGTTAAAGAGGATTAGAGAATTTGTTAATTTTTCTGAGCATATGACACATTTGGAGAAGTCTAGTAATGGAAGGAGAGGACAGGAGAATTAGTTGCATAGAAGCCTCAAGAGATTGTCTTGCTGAAATGAATGCGAAGCAGAGAGCTTCCTTTGGACTGCTTGGTTAAGGTTGTACCATGACCTGCTCCTTAGTGCATATGACTGAAGTTTATGATGCATGGTAGATGTCTTTAGGCAGAGAATGAGCAGCCAGCTTTTCATTAATTTGTAACAGAGACTGGTGAGAACAGTGTTCCCTGCTGTGAAGAGCTTGTAGTGAATACTTTCAGTGTTAAGCAAGCTAAAAATAATACTCTAGAAAATGTATTCTTTAGCCAAACGTATTTGAATAGGGGTTAAAATGATACTATTAAAATAAAAAGATCAAGAAGTACCCTCCCTCTTTATATTGCAGTCTTGAAAAGATTACATTATTGAATATATTTAAGTAAAAATCTTAAGTCTAAGCATAGAATCATAGAATGATCTGGGCCAGAAGGAATCTCCAGTGGTCACCTACTCCAAAGTTCCTCTGCAGTCAGCAGGGACATTCTCAACTAGAGCAGGCTGCCCAGAGCCCTGTTGAGCCTCACTTTGAATATCTCCACTTTCAATATCTCTCTTTGAATATCTCCAGGGATGGGACCCAGCCACCTCCCTGGGCAACCTGTTCCAGTGTTCCACTACCCTCATGGTAAAGAACTTGCTCCTAACATCCAATCTAAATCTATTCTTGTCTAGTTTGAAGCTCTTCCCCTTGTCCTACCACTACAGGCCTTTGTAAACAGCCTCTATCCATCCTTCTTGTAGGCCTCTTTCATGTACTGGAAGGCTGCTGTTAGGTCTCCCTGGAGCCTCCTCTTCTCCAGGCTCAGCTCCCTCAGCCTGTCCTTGTAGCAGAGGTTCTCCAGCCCCCTGATCATTTTTCATGGCCGCATGGATCAGCTCCATGTCCTTCCTGTATTGAGTGCTCTCGACCTGCAGACAGTAATCCAGGTGAGGTCTCACCAAAGCAAAGTGGCAGAATCACCTCTCTGGATCTGCTGGCAGTGCATCTCAGGATGTGATTTGCCTTCTGGGCTGCAGGCACACACTGCTCATGTCCAGCTCTTCTCAGCCATCAGCACCCCAAAGTTCTTTTCCACAGGGCTGCTTTCTTTCACCTCATCCCCACAGTCTGTATTGATAGTGAGGATTGTTCTGGCCCAGGTGCAGAACTTTGCACTTGCTCTTGTTGAACCTCATGACATTCACCTGGGCCTGGCTCTCCAGCTTGTCCAGGTCCCTCTGGATGACATCCTGTCCCTCTGGCATATCAACAGCACCACTCGGCTTGGTATCATCTGCAAACTTGCTGATGGTGCACTTGATCTCACTGTAGATATTGTTGATAAAAATATGAAAGAGCAGGTCCCGGTACATTCCCTTGAGGGACACCACTTGTCACCTGTCTCCATCTGGACTTCAGACCATTGAGCACTGCCCTCTGGATGCGATCATCCAGCCAATTCCTAATCCACTGAACAGTCCACTCATCAGATCTGTATCTATTCAACTTGGTGAGCAGGGGAGGGATCATGTCAAAGGCTTTGCAGAGGTCCAGATACATCACATCCATAGGTCATCCCTTGTCCACTGACATAGTCACTTTATCATGGAAAGTCAGGCAGGATTTACCCCTAGTAAAGCCATACTGCCTGTCTTGAATCACCTCCCTGTCCTCCATGTGCCTCAGCATGGCGTCTAGGAGGATCTGTTCCATGACCTTCCCTGGCTCAGAGGTGAGGCTAACAGATAGTAGGTAGTCCCCAGTTCCTTTCTACCTTTTTAAAAATGGGTGTAATGTGTCCCTTCCTCCAGTCCCCAGGGGCTTCACCTGACTGCCAGGCATTTTCAAATGTCATGGAGAGTGGCTTGGAAACTACATCAGCTAATTCCCTCAGGACTCTGGGATGCATCTCAAATCCTATGGACTTGTATATCTTCAAGTTCCTCAGATGATCACATACCTTGTCATCACTTACAGTGGCAGGGACTTTTCAGAGTTTCATAGTTTCAGTCAGGGTTGGAAGGGACCACAAGGATCATCTAGTTCCAACCCCCCTGCCACGGGGAGGGACACTCTACACTAGAGCAGGCTGGCCAGAGCCTCATCCAGCCTGGTCTTAAACACTTCCAGGGACGGGGCCTCAATCGCCTCCCTGGACAGCCCATTCCAGGGCTTCACCACTCTCATGGTGAAGAACTTCCTCCTCACATCTAGCCTGAATCTCCCCACCTCCAGCTTCATTCTATTCCCCCTAGTCCTATCACTACCTGATAGCCTCAGAAGTCCCTCCACAGCCTTCTTGTAGGCCCCCTTCAGATACTGGAAGCCAACAATGAGGTCACCTCAGAACCTTCTCTTCTCCAGACTGAACAGCCCCAACTTCTTCAGTCTCTCCTCATAGGAGAGGTGCTCCAGCCCTCTGAGCATCCTTGTGGCCCTTCTCTGGACACCTTCCAGCACCTCCAGATCCCTCTTGGAATAGGGGCTCCAGAACTGGATGCAGTACTCCAGGTGGTGTCTCACCAGAGCTGAGTAGAGGGGGAGAATCCCCTCCCTTGACCTGCTGGCCACACTTCTCCTGATGCAGCCCAGGATCTGATTGGCTTTCCAGGCTGCAAGTGCACACTGAGAGCTCATGTTGAGCTTCTCATCCACCAGCACCCCCAAGTCTCTCTCCTCAGGGCTGCTCCCCAGCCAGTCACTGCCCAGCCTGGATTTGTGCCTGGGATTGCCTCGACCCAGCTGCAGGAGCCTGCACTTGGTCTTGTTGAAGCTCAGGAGGTTGGCTTGTGCCCACCTCTCCAGCCTCTCAAGGTCCCTCTGGATGGCATCCCTTCCCTCCAGCGTGTCTGCTGCACCACACAGCTTGGTGTCATCAGCAAACTTGCTGAGGGTGCACTCCATGCCACTGTCCATGTCACCCACAAAGATGTTGAACAAGCCTGGTCCCAGGACTGATCCCTGAGGGACTCCACTTGTCACTGGCCTCCACTGGGACATGGACCCGTTGACAGCCACTCTTTGGGTGCAGCCATCAAGCCAGATCTGTATCCATCTAGTGTCTCCCTGGTCTCCATTCCTTATGTAGAGACAATTTGAGGAGGTTGTCTATGTGCAATTTAAAGATTGTTTTAGACAATTGGTATAATTCTGTAAGCTTTTCATATCCTTGTAACTGTTTTTACATTCCTCCCTGCATATTGATTCTGCAAGGGGACTGTGGTGGCTGAGCTAGCCTGTCTGTGAACAGATGAGTTCCTGAATCCAGTGGCTGCCAGTAGGCAGAGATAAGTAAGAACTGCATTCTAGATAAAAGCAGTTTCCTTTGTAACGTTTCTAGAAATTTTAATTTCCACATTAAAGGGAAGAAAGGTAAGCACCATTGGTACAACCATTGGTTATGGCGAGAGAATTACTGGTGTGGGGAAAGAAAGCAGCTGTTGGGGGCAGCAGATATGATGTAGCTGAGGAGCAAAACAGCACCGAAGGAGGCTGGTTGCAAGACAAAAGGTATGCTTCCAAAAAGCAAGCAGTGACTTGCAAGCAGTGACTTAGCAATGCACAAACTTCTTGATCCAGTCCCCAAACACATTCAGGTTTGATAGAAACCAGAGGCAGCAACCTGTTTAGTGTTTTTAGGTTTTAGTGTTTGTTTGAAAATAGAATGTGTTTATATTATTTTTAACATAAACTTTAAAAATACAGATCTGTATGTGTCTTCCTTGCTTCTGAGAGCAAAGATATTAAAATGCTGGACAAAGCAGTGTAGCTGCATTTCAGCTACTGCATCTCCTTGAGGAGCAAATGGATCATGACAGGGATGTTCAGGGGAAGAAACCTGCCACCCTATGAAGCTTTTGTGCTTTGTTTGCTCTAAAAGGATGCCTCAGCTGGAGTCCTTGCAGGTAAATGGCTGCACTTTTTTTTTTTTAATTTTGCAAAGGGGGGTAATGCTGTTACTGCAGTATTAATATGCTTTTCTGCTCCCCATGTGTCTAGTAATGGAATCATTACAGCACCTGACTGTGGGAAAGGGCTTGGGGATGCTGCTGGATGAGAAGCTGGACATGAGCAGACAGTACGCACTTGCAGCCCAGAAGGCAAATCACATCCTGGGCTGCATCAAAAGATGCGCTGCCAGCAGATCCAGAGAGGTGATTCTGCCACTTTGCTCCTCTCTGGTGAGACCTCACTAGGAGCACTGTGTCCAGCTCTGGAGCCCTCAGTACAGAAAGGACATGGACCCGATGGAGCAGCTTCAGAGTAGCGCCACAAAAATGATGAGGAGGCTGGAGCACCTCTGCTACAAGGACAGGCTGAGGGAGCTGGGGCTGTTCAGCCTGGAGAAGAGGAGGCTCCAGGGAGACCTAACAGCAGCCTCCCAGTAGCTGAAGGGGGTCTACGAGAAGGCCTGCGGTGACAGGACAGGGGGCAATGGCTTCAAACTAAAGAAGGGCAGATTTAGATGGGATATCAGGAGGATGTTCTTTACTGTGAAGTTGGTGGAGCACTGGAACAGATTGCCCAGGGAGGTGGTTGAGGCACCGTCCCTGGAGGTATTCAAGGTGAAGCTTGACGAGGCCCTGGGCAGCCTGATCTAGTTCCGGATATCCCTGCTGACCGCAGACTAGATGACCTTTGGAGGTCTCTTCCAGCGTGGACCATTCTATACTTCTTTGATTTCTGTCCTCACTCCAAGGTGGTTCAAATTGCCTCACCTCTCCTGGCCAGAGAGGCTAGACCTGATGGGTGACCAGCATAGGGCCATCCTCTTTGGTTGCACTGAAGTCATGCCCCACTGCACATCATGGAATGTAGCCCTCTTAGTTTGATGGGCATTGGGAGTTTGACTCTGGACATCCTTATTTATCTCATAATACTCAAGGAGAAGGGTGTCAAGATCTCATCTCTCCTCCAGAGACTGTTCTTGTGGTATTCAGCAGAGAACAGCTGTAAGCATTTCTGTGGATCTCATCTTGATTTAAACATTTGGGTTTTGTATTTGTGTTGTGGAGGGGCGGGAGACAGGAAATAGCTGTAAGCTGACCTAGTATCACTAATATAACCTGTTACGTGTGTGTCTCTGGAAGGGTATGCATTAGCTGCAAGTATTCTGTTTTTTAGACTAGTTTTACATTGCTAATCTAGTTCCTGAGGGGCAAAGCATAATTTTGAAATTGCTGTAGTGGCTGTTTGTAGTTGGCTTTGGTGGCTGCAGTATAGTTAATGTGTCTGTGAATTCATGAAGAAGGAAAATTAAAATATTATGTGTGAGGTTAAACTGCATAGGCCATAAAATGAACTATATATACACCATAACATTTCAGACAGATGGATTTTAATGGTGTGGAGATCTGTTGATAGAGCTGCTGTCACTCCTGCAGATGAAGATCTGGCAAACATAGCTCCTGAACTTTTTTTTTTGAATACTCAGAAATAACAAAGATGCATTTATTGGAAAAAAATTTCCTGAAAATTCAAACAGGAAACAAATGGCAGTCCCATCAACATTGTTTTGAACTAGGAGAATACTCTTAATTTATAGATAGTCTTTTGACTGAAAAGAGGAATGTGTTTTGTAACAGTGGGTAGAGCTGTTGAACTCAAAAGCTGTTAGGAGCAATGTAAGCATGTTACTTACCCAAAACACTTAAGCAAAGGAAGTGTGCCTTTCATACTTTCCCTTAGGAATTAATGCTTTGCTTTAAGCTGTAGTAATCTACACAACCTATAAATACAATAGGTAAATTCTAAGGGACTAAAGATACTTTTTTTCCTTCCTTTCTCTTTTCAGGGCTGTGTTTCCTCTCTTTACTAATGAAAGAAAAAAGCAGTAAAGAGAGCTGTATTTGACTATATTCAAAAGCACTAGTAGGAATTTCATGTTTTCTTAGACAATAGTCTTAAATAGCAGTGCTTACTGTTTTATTCTTTTTGTTCATCATTGCATTTAAGTCATACTTGATTGCCACGTAAATATGGCATAGTAAGTTGCCTTGAAAGATATTTGTTTGTTTGCTTTGTTTTTGTTTTGTAGGAATATTAAAAGCGTATTTTTGCTTTCCTGTGCAAATCTTAAAACGACTTTGTTTTAAGCATTAAGCATAATTGCCATCCTGTGCTGAATTTTATAACAAGGAGTTTTGTTTTATAATCTAGACAGACATATTCAATTGTTTTTTACAGACATTCACAAAATGAGGATTTGGAGAGGAGAGTTGCACCTCTTTAGCTGTATGAGTAATTAAAGCATCTTCTCCCACCAATATTTTTTCCTTCCAATTTTATTATTTTTTTTAAGTAATTTCTCTAAATACAAACTCTAGATCATCTGTGCCACAAACTGAAAAATACTAATTCAGAGAAAATGCTGAACAGAAGTCTTGAATAAGGTTGTCTTTTATACAGGCAGAAAAATGGGAGTCACATCCCTAGCAACCTAAGACAAAATTCCTGTAGAAACAGAGGTTTTTTTTAATGAATGTGAAAGTAAAAAAAAACCCTATTGCTGTCTGTGGCCAGACTGTTGGTATGGAGGTGAGGAGTTGTTTGGCCACAAGCTCTATAGTGCTGCAGCACGTGTTTTCACTTGGGTGAAAGGCATTTTTACCTTTGCATTCAGACAGTTCACTGCTGTCAAGAAGTTCTTTGGGTTGTCCATGTAGTGTTGTATCTCTATCCACATGTGAAGGTCCTGAATAGCTTCCAGGTGAAATGTAGTGTTTTGCAATTTCAGAGGATACACTTTTCCTTCAACTTTATACAGTGCCTGTTGGGCTTTTAATCTTCAGCAGTTTCTTGTCTTGACATTCAGTTCTTTGCATGTGAATAGGCATTAAATAGAACTCAAAAATTCTCAGTAACCAGGACTTTCAAATAATAAGACCCTGGTGGTGGTATGAAGTCTTAGACCAAAAAAGGCAGGCCCAGTACTAGTAGTTCTTACAGTAACAGTAAGGTTCTTGAATTTTAATCATTTAATTGTTCAATGGTAAGTAGTTAATAAGATTAAATGAGTTAAAACTTTAAATGAAGTAAAATAAATTAGCTACTAAGAATTTTGACTGCAATTCTGTGATAAACCTAAACATCATACTTTAGTAAGAAACTGATTTTTTTTGTAGCCTAACATTCAACTTTGTTGTTAAATGAATGTAAAATTTCCAAAAGCTCCACAGAGCTTCTGATTTTGAAGATACAGAAACAGGTTTCTATTTTCCATGTTCAATAATAACATCTTCTGAATCTCATTCTTGCAATCTGGTAATAGTAGGCAACACATTTTAACAAGCCAAATGTGGTGTGCATTTTAACATTACTTAATAAAAACTGAAAAAAAAAACCCTCTAGGTATGAGTTAAGGCTGTGTGAAATTCAGTCCCTGGCCTCACAGATTCCTGGTTGCTGGTCCACGTAATCCTTAATGTTGCCAAAAGTAGCAACTGAGGCTAGGAAACTGGCTAGCAAGAAGCTTCCATGATCAGCTTTTTAAAAACACATCAAATATTTTTGTAGCTTGGTTGTAGTATGATCATGGGCACATTATATATTTGTAATGGGTTAATGCAGGGGTTAACCTGCCTGCTCCCTCAACACAGAAGTGAGATAAAAGTAACATACAAAAACTTGGGTTTGAGATAAAGAGATAAGACTTTACTGAATAAATGAAATAACATAAATACACAGTTACTTTAGGTAATAATCTAATTAAGGTAATAATCTAATTAATAATACAATGCATGATTACCTTAGCTTAGCCTATTTGCAGGAGCAGTGCAGGGAAATACAGAAAAAACCCCAACCAAGTAGCATTTAGTTAATTGATCTTTGGTTCCAGTCATTAAAAAAAACATGTTTCAGTAGGAAGATGCTTTTGATTGACTCTGCGGAAGTCATTATGTTAGGCACAAACGTCTGAGAGCCAAGCTTAGTAGTGATGTATGCTGTCCTACAAACCTATTTGTCTTTCATTAAAGGCAAACTGTTTAGGCTGTAGGAATAATTTTTTAAACTATTTATAGGCATAGGCTTTTAGAAATATTTTTGAACTTCAGAACGTGTTTTACAGAAACTATATTGTGCTTGTAACCTGATATTAGAGATACTAATTCACATTAATATCTGAGAGGAATCTTGCAAGTGCCTGGAATACACACCCAGAAATTAACTGTATTTAACATTAGTTTCTGTTGCTCTTTTTTTGGTTCCGTTAGATTTTGAGTTAATCATTAGAAGTCTTTCATCAAGTGTGATTATGAATATACTCTTCCTGAAACCACTATTAGCAGATGAAGTGGTTTTAGCAGTAATATACAATATTCAAAAGATCTAAGAAAGATAGGTACTGTTGGCTGAATTTTTTTAACTAGCATGTTCTCTGGATGGCTTGCCCTGTGTGTAAAGTCAAACACTGCATCTGGATGTACAGTCTAGAATGACCTTTGCTGGATGAACATTGTTTCCAGAAAAAGCTGCAGAAACTTTAGTGTTTATTGGTATCCTTGCTGGATATTTGGTGAGTGGGAAGTCATCTATCTTGCCTGTGACTTTTGAAGATACATACTTTGTGTTACTGACAGTGGAAACTGACTTCCTTTTACTTGCAGGTAACATTTCTGAAGTCTGTCATCAATGCATGATTATATGTAAACTAAGGGGTTTGTCATACAATGAATGCATTGTCTGCTGTGCTCCAGAATTACTCTATATAACCTGTTTATTGCTTGGATTACATATTTCTCATTAATTAAAGACTGAAATGTATAAATCCTGACTCTGATTTAGGGGTTTCACCTCGATTAAGAATTTGGAAGATGAAAACAGATTTTAAGATTTTAGCTGTGTGTGCCCTGGGAATTAAAAGCATATTTAATATTATTTAAGACTCTGATTAGGAGGTCTGTCTGATTTCTGGTGGCCAAAAAAGCACTGGAGAAGTAAAAGAAATGTCTTTCTTTAATCTTCTTGGTTTTTACTCTTCTACTACTTCCTTTCATCTCTGAAAGCTATTTTTTCCCCTGCGTTTGAACAGTCATATAACTGGAAGAAAACCCACTATAAAATTCTGATCTATTTCAGAATGGCTGGGATGAGGCTTTAAAATAAAGTCATGTTTTGTGTACTCAAATGTTTGCCTGATGTGTTAATGGAAAACATTTCAAAAGAAGTGAAGATACCATTTTGCACAAGCAAACAGTTTTTAAAAGTCAGAATAATAGCAAGCACAAACCAGTCCATTTTCAAAAAGACAAGCTTAGAATAACTAGACTTGCTGATGCTAGCACACAGACAGGACAAGCGGTAATGGGCACTAACTTGAACATAGGAAGTTCCATCTAAACATGAGGAGGAACTTCTTTAATTTGAGAATGAGGGAGCACTGAAACAGGGTGCCCAGACAGGTGGCAGAGTCTCCATCTCTGAAGACATTCAAAACCTGTCTGGATATGTTTCTGTGTGACCTTCTTTAGGTGAGCCTGCCTTGGTAAGGGGGGCTTGGACTCAATCTCCAGAGGTCCCTTCCAACCCCTACAATTCCATGATGCTGATTTTATTGGATGTAAAAATTAGAATAGTAATAATAAAAGTAGAAATTATGTTGAGCATCTGATAAGTGCCTCAGTATATGTGCTACAATAGGATTTCTGTTGGAGTTAAGTACCCGTCATGTTTATTTAAGTTCAGCCTTGCACATGGATGCTCCTTTGATCTGAATGCTTGTCTGATTGTTTCCTTGTTATCCAGGGTATTGGTGTAGAGTAGGATTAAGTTCCAAGACGTTGTCCTCCATCTTGTAATGTAAAAACCACCATTCTCTTTTTCTTTGCTCCTATTTTCTTTCCTTGTTATCTGCTACTTGGTGTTCATCCCTCCGTATTCCATAGGAGGCATTAAATAGCTGCTGTGATGTTTTCAGAAGGTATGAAGGAACTCCAATAGGCGTTTCTTATTTGTTTTACTATGTTAAAATCAGTGTGGTGGCTGCTTCTTTTGGTGCTCTTCCTGCCTCTTCCACTACTGGAAACATGAATGTATTAATCTATCCCCAAACTGAATTATGGACCCCTTTGCTCTTTGCACCAAGGCTGTGAATGATTTTATGAACATAAAGTGGAGTGTCACCTCCAGATGCCTTGAGAGAGAGACTCCAGACAAGCTTTTAGTACAAATACAGAAGAACAAAGTGGAAGAGACCCATGGGATTCCTATGTGTACTGAATTTTGTTTAGCTTTTTGGACACTTTCAAGTATTTCACTTTGTAGTCTTTTGAGTATAGAGTTTTGGGTTTTTTAAATTTTGATTTTATTTTAGTATGTATATATGGGTATATGCATGCTGTAGTGTTTTAGAAAGTGGTATTGGAAGAGGGTGCTCAACATAAAAGAATCAAGCACCTTGCTTCCACTATCCACAACACATGGAAGAAAAGTCATGACTCTTCCTTTGAGCATTTCTCAACATTAGAAGTCAGCAGATGTGCATGAGATAGGCATATGACTTGGCAGCATAGATGCTCAACTTCAGTGGTGTTCTGGCATAGCAGAGTTGGATGTGTAGGAGGGAATTTTTTTCATTCATGTGATCTTTCTCTGCAGAGAGTAGAGAGTTAATGACTTGTCCAATCTTCCCTTCTCTGCAGGGAGCCTTCAGTGACTCTTTTCACAAAATAATTTTAAATTAAAAAATAAAACTCAAAAGTCATTATTGTTTACAGTTTGTTGATGCATGCAATAATCATGTTTGCTTAACCTCACTGTATTTTATGTGTAAATAAGGGTATTTGTTGTATTTTACTCTTTAGACAAGCAACATTGATTATCTTTTTAATGTTTCAGTGGCTTTAATTCATAATCGATAGGAACATTTACCCCAAGGCACAATGTTGTCTGATCACATGCCTTGAACTCCAAACCTTCCTTTCTACAAGTTTCATAATATAATTGAAAATACATAATTATCATATACAGCAGGTCCTTTTTGTGGCTTCTGGTTTATGGAAGTGGTTATTCTATGGATTTAAATGGAAGTTCTTATTACGTAATGTCTGCAGTGCCGTTGGACTCTGCCCATCTGTCCAGCCTGTCAGGGTCCCTCTGCAGAGCTCTCCTACCCTCTAACAGATCCACACCTGCCCCCAGCTTGGTGTCATCTGCAAACTTACTAATGGTGGATTCAATCCCCTCGTCCAGATCATCAATAAAGATATTGAATAGGATTGGGCCCAACACTAATCCCTAATGGTCCTAATGACTGTGGAGGGAAGTTTGAAAACATCTCTTATAATGTGAGGTAATTGCATATCTCAGGCTTCTGCAGTTTTAAGAAAACACCAAGTATTGCAATGTTTGGAGTACCATTGTGGGAGCTGGCAGCAGTATCTGGTTTCTATAATGGAGTCATCAGTTTGGTGTGACTGAACTGCAGTTTTGGCCTTTCATAAATGGCTAGTTGTTACTTTAAGCTCAGGAGCATTGAGGCTGGAGAAAAGAAAGCTCCAGAGAGACATTGTAGCACCCTTCCAGCACCTGAAAGGGGCCTACAAGAAAACTGGAAAAGGACTTCTTGCAAGTGATAGGATGAAAGATTGAAGCTAGAGGAGGGTAGATGTAGATTATATGTTAGAAGGAAATCCTTTACAGTGGAGACAGTGGAATAATTGTCAAGTGAGGTCATGAATGCCTTCTCCCTGGTGGTGTTCAAGGTCTGGTTGGATGAGGCCTTGAGCAACATGTTCTAGTGGAAACTGTCTCTGCCCATGGCATGGGGGTTTGGTCTAGAGCATATGGTCTTTAAGGTCTCTTCCAACCCAAACCATATTGAGTCCATCATCAGTAAATTTGTGGATGACACCAAGCTGGGGGCAGGAGTTGATCTGCTGGAGGGTAGAGAGGCTTTGCAGAGGGACCTCGACAGGCTGGACAGATGGGCAGAATCCAAGGGCATGAGATTGAACACATCCAAGTGCCGGGTTCTGCACATTGGCCACAGCAACCCCATGCAGTGCTACAGGCTGGGGGCAGAGTGGCTGGAGAGCGGCCAGGCAGAGAGGGACCTGGGGGTACTGGTTGATGGGAGGCTGAACATGAGCCTGCAGTGTGCCCAGGCAGCCAAGAGGGCCAATGGCATCCTAGCCTGCCTCAGGAACAGTGTGGCCAGCAGGAGCAGGGAGGTCATTGTGCCCCTGTACTCAGCACTGGTTAGGCTGCACCTTGAGTCCTGTGTCCAGTTCTGGGCCCCTCAGTTTAGGAAGGATGTTGACTTGCTGGAACGTGTCCAGAGAAGGGCAACAAAGTTGGTGAGGGGTTTGGAACACAAGCCCTATGAGGAAAGGCTGAGGGAGCTGGGGTTGCTTAGCCTGGAGAAGAGGAGACTGAGGGGTGACCTTATTGCTCTCTACAACTACCTGAAGGGAGGTTGTGGACAGGCAGAGGTTGGTCTCTTCTCCCAGGTAGCCAGTACCAGAACAAGAGGACACAGTCTCAAGTTGCACCAGGGGAGGTTTAGACTGGATGTTAGGAAGAAGTTCTATACAGAGAGAGTGATTGCCCATTGGAGTGGTCTGCCCGTGGAGGTGGTGGAGTCACCATCATTGGAGGTGTTCAGGAGGAGACTTGATGGGGTGCTTATTGCCATGATCTAGTTGTTTGGGTGGGTTGGATTGGTTGATAGGTTGGACGTGATGATCTTGAAGGTCTCTTCCAACCTGGTGGTTTATTGTATTGTATTTTATTCCATGAATGTATGAAGCTATGAATGTACCCTGAGCTTGCCCTGTGAATTTTTCTAAGTCAGTGTACTGATTTGTTGAAGAAAAGTCCAAGATGATGTCATTAAGCCATAAACAGTTAAGCAGAAGTTCATTTAACTCCATAGCTGATAATAGTCAGTGGCTTAACGTGCATAGCAAGTTTACCCTGATACTTTCATAGTCTCCACTGCTCTACATCCTGAGGACTTACTGAGTCAAAGGAGGAGGCAGTTTTTGCAGTTAATAACTGTCAGTGGATCTTTTCTTAATTAACTGGGCTGATTATTTCTTGAGGAAATGTGGAATTTAACATCCACAGCAAACTGCCAGATCTCTACAGCATAACTGCATCGTGTGTGGAAAAAGTGCTTTCTCAAGCATAACATTCCCCAGTAGGCTTTGAGAGTGTCACCACTTGCATTAGCAAACACAGGGAAGAGTTGTTATGTATTCTTCTGTTCTGTGTTTATCAGCATTTTGTAGCGATTGAAAGAAAATTCATCCTTATTGCTTAAATGTGTGGTCCATTCAAAAAATGCTGACTCTTGTGCCATAATAACCTGGAACATTCTGTTAGTGCAGAGTTCCATGACAAAACCATGTATTTTCTGTTTTGCAGTTCTGCATGATTTTGCCGCTGCTGCATAATTTTTTTGAATTACATGACAGCCCATAAACTGGATTTTTGTCTCATGAGATAAACTACTAGGACATGAAATGGTGACTGTTATGAGGAAAAGTTGGGTTTTTCTTTGCCTATTTAGTTATAATGGACAACTTCTGAAGCATTAATCAATGATTTCCATATGAATGCATCTTAGTTTTTATCTTACTTAGAAAAGAAACAAAAACATTCGGCAAAAAAAGCTTTTTAGATTCATGGTGTTCTCCCCTTGCACTCTGGGATACTAGTACACATGCTTGTGATTATCCACCCTGCAAACAATTGTCAGAAAAATTCATCTGTTTTCGAAGTCCCACAGAAGAACAGATGTGGAATTAAGTTTCAAACAATGTACTCTTAATCACTTACATGTGGACACGAAAGGAACTGGAGTTCAGTGGGGACTGATTGGATGCTTTGTTAGTCGGGTGTGGAGTGGAGAATATGCATTTTTCTTAGGCTTCATTCTCTGAATGGTGCTTTGAAAACAGTACTAATAAATAAACAAGAAAAGGGGCTATTACAGATATTTAACTCTAGAGAGCTAAAACCTCAGGAGACCACCTGAATGGAGCTGGGATATATTATGTGTATGAATATGAAAAAGAGATGCTGCACATATGTGTAATTTTATTTATTTATTGATACTGTGGAGGATATTAGTAATAAAGTAGCTATGTATCATTTGTGTGTTTTCAAAAAATGATAATTTAATACCAGCCAGCTCTGCCTGTAAGAGATTCAAGTCAGTGTTCATTTGCTGGCATACCATAAGAAAACAATTATGTCAAAAAACTTACTCATGTCATGTTCTAAACCTCAGCCTTCACTGGGAATAATCACTTAAGAAGATAGTCCATACAAATACTTCAGAAAACAGTTTTCAGAGAAGGAGGAAGCTATTTTGGAGAAAAGCTTATTATTTAAGGACTCTGAAACTTTAAACTTCAAACTTTACAAAATGATGATTTTGAATCAGTGCATTGGACAGTCAGAGAGACTTAAGGCATTGTTGTATGCTTTTTTAAAAATTAATTTATTCCTGATTGATAAGAAAGCTCATGAGAACAGTATTGATAACTGTTCCAAATATGATTGCCCTCTCTCATAGATATGTATATAGGTTTTGAAAAATAGCATCTACTAATATGAATCTGCATTTTTAGTTGCTGCAGAATTGAAAATGTTAAAATATGTAGTTTATGGATGTAGGATTATTTTAAATTATTTGACCTAGTGTAGCCCAGAAATAACTTACCTTCCTGAACCTGTCAGAAAAAAAAAAGGGGCGGGGAGAGGGGGAAAGAACCTAACAAATTTACTGCTTTTTAAATTTTGACATGCTTAATAATTGTATATTGTTTCTGGATTTATAGTAATTTATTGGAAGCTTTAAAATTAGCTTTACTGTATTATATTGAAGGGTTAGGAGGGCTGTGAATGCATCTGTAGTTTTCAGTGGAAATTATCTAGAGTTGCCCCTCCAACTTTAAGTGGGATGCAAGGAGGCTGGTAGTATTGCATTTTCCTGCCTTCCAAGGATTAGGAGGTGAAGTCCTCCATCTCACTGCCTTGCTGGCTGTTTCTTAACTTCTCACCTTTCATGTTCATCATTATGCCAATTAAATCATTCATTGCTGATAAAATAGCGAAATACAATGTTTTGAGGGATGGAGAAAACAGAAATGTTTTTTGTGTTCCAGAGAGGTGTTATCTTTTAGCTTGACTGCTGGGAAGATCTGTGAAGGTTATAAGGGAGTTTATGCATTCTTTAAAAAAATATTTCATATGTATTTCCTGAGGCTGTTTTGCTTGTACTCTTTGAAGTAACCAGTGTCATCTTTGCTTGATCTTTTGTTTTGTTTCAAAATAACTTTCTTTCATGGATATTCCTTTGCTTATATACTTTGCAAAAGAAAAAAGATATAGTAACATTCAAAATAAACTTTATACCCTGTTGTCTTGGCTTTTAACTTTTGTTTAGAATTACATAAATGCGTAAGTATTTAATGTTCTTTAAACTTTGTGAAAGTAGTCAATGTAGGTATCATGTACATGATCAAGACCTTCAATAAATGAAGTTGTCTGTTGCCTTTAGTAATCAAAACCAGGGGGTACAGCCAGTAGTGTTGTATGAGGCTAGTAAAGCTCAAATGAGAAACAGCATTTTTTGATGTTCATTATCTCAAGAGGATTTAAAATGGACTTATAATATGTGTCTTGGTTTTAACAGGAGGCTTTAAGCTATTAAATACACACCGATCAAGGTATTAAATGCAGTTATGGATAATAAGAATTCTTTGTATTGTTCAAAATAAGACTTCACTGGAGTCTTCAGCAATTTGCAATACTGTCTTCTAGGCTGATGATGTCTTTTTTGATATATTTTAAGTTTATTCTGGCATTCATCACCACCATATCTTGGTGATGCCCCCCACAAGTATTGCCCAACAGGCTCAAGATGATTTATGAGATACTTCCAGAAGTCTTCCTCTTCTCAAAATTATATAGGCATATATATCATTTATATATGCACATACAAAAATTTGTATGCATGTGTGTGTGTGTATATGTGTGTGTATATATGTGTGTGTGTGTATATATATATATATATATAAATAAATTATATGTGCATACAAAAATAACCATTCTTTAGGAATTCAAGCTACCAATAAACTTCCAAACTCTATGAATCTGGTGGAGAATGCCACCTGATCTGTAAGATTTTTTTCCCCCCTATTATGTTGCTTTATTTTAGAAAATCAATATTTAATGAGAAAGTACAGTGAGCTTTTTCTAAGCTATAAAACAAGCCCAAGTTGAGTGAACTGATTCATATCACCATCTCAGTTTTTCATTTGGAAACATAGGGAAAGCAAGGAATCTTCTTGCACTCCCACAGTTGCTTACAAAAGTTAAAGGAGGAGACATCTGTCACACATGCATTACACTTGTGAGAGAAGCAAGAATGTATTTTAAAGATATGCAACAGCAAGTTAATAAGGTTCAGTGGCAAATTCAACAGTGGTTTAAGAAGGCTAAGATTTAAACAGAAGGTTTAAGAAGGGTAAGATACACTTGAGTATTTACTGCCTGGAGGACAGAGCCAGACAAAACTGAGACACTTCTCTGTCATGACGTTCAGAAAGGACCCCCCTTATGTTCTAAACCCCTTCTCAGAGGGGAGTTAGGTGTGACTGGTTCCAGACTTGATCAAAAGTTTACATCTAAGAGATTATATATATGCTATCACTCTTTTGTATCACTTAGCTAAGATTTCAAAGCTTCAGCGTGCTTATTCCCAATTCAATTACTAAGTATCTGATTTAATAAGGATTCTCTCACCCTTGAGAAACAACCTGGAGAGCAGTCCCTACTCACAGGCAGTCTGGTGCCATTCAGGAGAGCTCAACAGGCCCGAGGCTGTCCACTGTTTATGAAGTAAGATGATCCACTTACAGTATATTTGCTTGCCAACTGTGTTTTGGTTGGTGCTTGCTCAACTGACCCTCAGCTATTGTGTTGTTATCTGTTGTCCTGAATCCACTCTGAGCCAAATGCAGCCATCTCATGACTGGAGACATCCATGAAACTGCCATTGGTAGTAATCACTTGGGCAGGTTTATAGACAAATAAAATGCAGTTTGAAGGTGGGAAGAAGCACACAGCCACAATGTCAAAGAAATTTTAAAAAGTGCTTCCATAAAACTTAAAACTTTGTATCAGGAAAACACCCTCTCTTGAGTTTCAGTGAAGAAATCTTAATGGTGCCCATAAACCTTTTTGCAGATTGATTACCTACCTTTGTGAATGTAAAATAGAAAGAAGGTAAGCAGTGAAACATGTGAAACATGTCTGACTGAAATTTATATTCAGTTATTTCTAGCTAGAGTTATACATGTTGAAAGGGACCACTGAAGACAGTTTAAACAAATTTCAAAAGAATTAACTTGTAGTAATATTGAGAGGCAAAAGTCAAGCAGAAACTGAGATCTGTTTTTGCCCTCTGAATCTCCTTTGTGTATATCAGTACCTGAAGACAATCTTCTTTTCAGTAGTAAAAATAATAGAAACACAGGGAAAATATGTCTCATTTTTACTGATAAATGTATTTTAAAGAATAATTTAAAGAATGAAGAATAATTAGAATGTCTTACAAAGTGTGTTCTTGCTGTGACAGTCTTCAAAGTGGATGTTACTGGCTGCCAGAAAAGGCAAATGAAGGCATTTTTCACTTTTTGAAAAGATGGCTGTCTCTCCAGCAGTGTTTAAGCAAATTGGCTTGAGAGAAGGCTTAAAATTCCAACAATTTAAAAGGCAAAGGAAAACTTCTTTGTCCTAAACAAAACCACAGTTAATGTATTTTTTAGTTACTGTTCAATTCCCACCATCCCTGGGGCTAGCTAATTCTTCCATTTGCAAACTGAGTGTAATTTTTAACTCTTATCAATCAGTGACTAGCTCTTTTCAAATTCCTTGTGTTAGCATCAAAGGGGTGCACTGCCTCTTTGTGGGCATGTAAGTTTCCTTTGGGAAACCAGGCTGGATGGAGATGGCTCAGGAGTCTGTAGAAACTGCAGGATATTCTCCAGAGTGGGAAAACTGGGCAGATAAGACATGAGTAAGTGCTTTCATTTCCATATTATGATTTTACTGAAGCGGTTAAGAAAGGCACATGGAATGTTACTCAGGGGCTCGTCTTTATTAAATTTTTCTTTATGTTTGGCTTGGGTTTTGTTTTGTAACAGGACAGGAAATAAATCCTGGACATGAGCTGGAGAAGAGAAGAAAATAAGCAATTGGTGTGGTCTAAGCTGTATTTTTAGCTTTAAATTAAGATCTTCTCTGCATGATAGGCCTCTTGATTAGATAATGTTCAGATAGACTATTTTGGAGGTCAGATTGAATATCTGAAATAATGTTTCCTTGGTACCATGGAGAAGTTTGAAATTGTATTTTGAGGACTCTGTAGAGTTTGTCTAATACTAAATCAGTTCATGGTTCTATTTCTGGTCCCTTTGCTAGATATTTTGTCTTAAATGCAAAGGAAGTTGAACATTAAAATTTCTTTCTTTGTTGGAGAGAGGTTTGTGCTTAAGGCATAGTTTAGGTTGAAATTACAAAGCAAACAGGTTCCTAATGTGAAAATGCAGCAAGTTTACAAGGAAGTTGGGACATTTCAATGATTAATGGACTTGTAGCAGTCACAGCTTGCGTCAGTAGAATGATAATCTGACTATAATTTTGGCCTGAGAAGAAGGTGTTGGATTGAAAACAAGACAAACCCTACAGCAGCTGGTTTGAATAGTCTGTAAGTGTGTGAGATGTTATTTTTCTCCAGACTCTCATGATGGGATAGCTCTGCAGCATTCTGCAACAGACTCAGACTGTCTCTCAGTTAAATTGCTTATGCCTTCACAAAACCCCACAGTTAGCGTCTTCTGGCCTTCAGAGATAGAGAACTGGACTGTATTACTTGGAATTCTCCCATTCCAGTTCTGCCAGCAGACAGCTTTATTTGTAAACTTGGCGTTTTGCAGACCACAGTGTGTGGTAATCTGGGGGCAATAATTCAGATGCTAATAGTACTCACCAGACGTTGATATTTATTAACCTAGTTAAATTTTGGAAGCATGGACAGCCCTTTGCCAAGCAATCCTAGGTCATTGCTGAGGACCATGCTACTGGATGATTGGAGCACTACTGAAGATTGGCAAACTTCATGCCCATGTACAAGAAGGGCCAGAAGGAGGACCCAGGGAACCACAGACCTCTCAGTCTGACCTCAGTGCCAGGGAACTAACTCAGAAGGTTCCTTGGGATACAGCCCTTAAAAATAAAGGGGTCCAGGAGAGCTGGACCTGCTTCAAGGAAGAACTCTTGAAGGTGCAGGAACAGACTGTGCCAGTGTCCCAGAAGATGAGCTGCCGGGGCAGATGGCCAGCCTGGATGGGTAATGAACTTGTAATAGAACTAAGGGAAAAAAAGAGGGTGTATCATCTTTGGAAGAAAGGGGAGGCAACCTATGGAATGCTTAGGGATGTTGCTAGGTCATGCAGGAAGAAAATTAGGGAGGCAAAAGCCCATTTAGAACTTAGACTGGCCTCTGCTGTGAAGGACAACAAAAAGTCCTTCTATAAATACATTAATAGCAAGAAGAAGGGCAAGGACAACCTCCACTCCTTGGTTGACACGGAGGGGAATGTTGTAACAAAGGATGAGGAAAAGGCAGAGGTACTTAATGCCTTCTTTGCCTCAATTTATACTAGTATGGCAGAACATCTTCCAGACAGCTGGCCTGCAGAGCTGGCAGAAGGAGCCAGGGAGCTGCATAGTTTCCCGCTGCTCCAGGATGGGATAGTTAGAGATCTTCTGGGCCGCTTGGACCCTCACAAGTCCATGGGACCAGATGGGATCCATCCTAGGGTGCTGAGAGAGCTGGCAGATGAGCTGTCCAAGCCACTCTCCATCATTTTTCAACAGTCCTGGCTCAATGGAGAGGTCCCAGAAGACTGGAAGCTGGCCAACGTGGTGCCCATCCATAAGAAGGGTCAGTTGGAAGAGCCAGGGAATTATAGGCCTGTCAGCCTGACCTCAGTGCCAGGCAAGATTATGGAAGAGGTCATCTTGAGTGCGATCACACAGCCCTTGCAGGATGGCCAAGGGATCAGGCCCAGCCAGAATGGATTTAGGAAGGGCAGGTCCTGCCTGACCAACCTGATCTCCTTCTATGATCAGGTGACCCTCCTGGTGGATGTGGGGAAGGCTGTGGATGTGGTCTACCTGGACCTCTGCAAGGCCTTTGACACCGTCCCCCACAGCAAACTCCTGGCCAAGCTATCAACCCATGGCTTGGACAGGAGCACACTGCGTTGGGTTAGGAACTGGCTGGAGGGCCGAGCCCAGAGAGTGGTGGTGAATGGTGCCACATCCAGCTGGCAGCCAGTCACTAGTGGTGTGCCCCAAGGATCAGTGCTGGGCCCCATGCTCTTCAACATCTTTATTGATGATCTGGATGAGGGCATTGAGTCCATCATCAGTAAATTTGCGGACGACACCAAGCTGGGGGCAGGAGTTGATCTGCTGGAGGGTAGAGAGGCTTTGCAGAGGGACCTCGACAGGCTGGACAGATGGGCAGAATCCAACGGCATGAGATTGTGCACATCCAAGTGCCAGGTTCTGCACAGTGGCCACAGCAACCCCATGCAGTGCTACAGGCTGGGGTCAGAGTGGCTGGAGAGTGGCCAGGCAGAGAGGGACCTGGGGGTACTGGTTGATGGGAGGCTGAACATGAGCCTGCAGTGTGCCCAGGCAGCCAAGAGGGCCAATGGCATCCTGGCCTGCCTCAGGAACAGTGTGGCCAGCAGGAGCAGGGAGGTCATTCTGCCCCTGTACACAGCACTGGTTAGGTCACAGCTTGAGTCCTGTGTCCAGTTCTGGGCCCCTCAGTTTAGGAAGGATGTTGTCTTGCTGGAGCATGTCCAGAGAAGGGCAACAAAGTTGGTGAGGGGTTTGGAACACAAGCCCTATGAGGAAAGGCTGAGGGAGCTGGGGTTGCTTAGCCTGGAGAAGAGGAGACTGAGGGGTGCCCTTCTTGCTGTCTACAACTACCTGAAGGGAGGTTGTGGACAGACAGAGGTTGGTCTCTTCTCCGAGGCAGCCAGTACCAGAAGAAGAGGACACAGTCTCAGGCTGCACCAGGGCAGGTTTAGGCTGGATGTTAGGAGGAAGTTCTATACAGAGAGAGTGATTGCCCATTGGTAATCGGCTGCCCGTGGAGGTGGTGAAGTCACCTTCATTGGAGGTGTTCAGGAAGAGGCTTGATGGGGTGCTTGGTGCCACAGTTTAGCTGTTTAGGTGGGTTGTATTGTATTGTATTGTATTGTATTTAGGTGGGTTGGATTGGTTGATGGGTTGGATGCGATGATCTTGAAGGTCTCTTCCAACCTGGTGGTGTATTGTATTATTGTATTGTATTGGAAGCTTATGGAGCAAATCATCTTAAGCGTCATTATAGCACGTGTAGGGCAACCAGATGATCAGGCCCAGTCAGTATGGGTTCATTAAAAACAGGTCCTGCTTGACCAGCCTGATTTCCTACAGAAAGGTGACCCCCTTAATTGATGAGGGAAAGGCTGTATATGTTGTTTATTTGGACTTCAGTAAAGCCTTTGACACTGTGTTACAGAGCATCCTCGTGGAGAAACTTACTTCTTATGGCTTGGATGGGTGGACACTTCACTGGTGTAAGAATTGCCTTGATGGCCATACCTGAAGAGTTTTGGTGGATGGAGTTAAATCCCCTTGGTGGCCAGTCACCAGTGCTGTTCCCCAGGGCTTGGTTTTGGGGCCAGTTCTCTTTAATATCTTTATCGGTGATGTGGACAAGGGAATTGAGTGTACCCTCAGTAAGTTTGCAGATTACACTAGATTGGGTGGGATTGTTGATTTCCTTCAGGGTGGAAAGGCTCTGATGAACAGGCGGCAGGGAAGCTGACCAATGCTGGCTCTGGGGTGAAGCCACTTGCTGAGTCACTTCTTGGCTTTCTCAGTGGTGGCCAAGCTGCAGTCACCTAGAGAACCTTTATGGCCAAAATGGAGGCAAGGAACATTTTTAGTGACTGTGAATGTTCTTGCTGGAGATACTACTGCAAAACACCTGGGTTTGGTTGCCTTGGACTGGCAGGGGTGATGTTTGTATGGAGCAAGACCAAAGTGCTGGCTATGATATGGCTCAGAGTGGTATCATGCAGGTTCACTTTTATTTTTGCTTTACTGTCCCTTTGACACAGAGGTGGGACTCAAGAAGCATGTCAGAAAGTGATCTTGTTAAGTGTTTTTATGCCTCCTTAATGATTTATGTCCTTCTATCCTCATGAGTAACAATGAAGATAAGAACCCTCACTGATTTCAGTGAATGTTGAGACTGGGCTCCTAGCTGATGTTCCGTGTTACTAACTTCAAATACAATATTATGCTTTGATAAAATAAACCGTACCAGATGAAAGTAATTTCACATAATAACTTTACTAAAAATAAATTTGCATATGTTTTGCTTGTTAAAGAAATGTAGTAATTCAATTCAGTTATCACTCAGGTGCTTACTGTGTTAGGTAACAGGCTAAGAGGAATCTTCGCAGTGCAGCTCTCCTAATGCTTCTGTAGTTATTCTGTTTAATTTTGTGGGAATTGGTAGGGTTATAAAAATGTAATATTTGGTTTAAACATTTTAATGATGTGTAAAACTATGCTGCACCACTTTCTTGGTTAAGGTGGTGCAGTGGGAAAACAGGCACTAAGAGCAGGGATCAGCAGTGTATTAGAAATACATCTGACTTTTATTAGGTGTAAACTGCAGGGCACATGCATTTGGTTGAACAATTTTGTGTATGGTGAAAAAGTGAGATATCTTTTGTTCTCATTGAGATAGCTTGCAAATTATCTTATTGTGTATGGTATGGCCTTTTGAATTTGCTTTAAATTACATATAGATATGTGATCTGGTTTTCTAGATTGTTTCAAACTTCTGGATTTAACAAATTAGGTAGATAATGCAAAAAGCAGAACTGGATTATTTTTTTTCTGTAGGTTTTTACGAAACAGACAATAATCAGCCTCAGAAGAAATGCTAATAAAAATCTCTTGCATATCTTGAGCTCTTGTTTCCTATAGTGTTTAGTATTGTAATTAATTTAGAGGTGGTGTTTTTTTCTTACCTTTAACCTGCTAGGAGTGTATCCCTAAAGAAAATGCTTTCCCCTTCTTGTTTTGGTGTTATTACTGGAGGTAGCCTTAATGATGCATATGAAATAGCATAGTTGGGTTTGGGGGTTTGTTTGTTGTTGTTGTTTAATTTTATACTGTTCTGCATTGATAACAAAAGACAAAGAACCCATTAAAAGAATTATTTTTATTCATGGTGACATAATTGGTCATACAAACCCTTGTGAAGTAAGTAAATATTTCTTTTATTTGGATACTTAGTGTTACATAATACGTGGAAGTGTTACACAGTAGTATATCTGAAGAAAAAGCTGCTTGAAAATGATGTTTTAAGATAAACCAGATATATCTGTGTTCTTGCTTTATTTTTGCTGGGAAGCCTAAGTATATCCAGTTCCTACTGTAAGCAAAGACAGGGTATGTGGCGTGGGGCTGTGGTCAAAAGAGCTGTGCTCTCTTAACGGTGTCCAATCTATTTACTTGTGTTGACTGCAAGTGAAGAACTTCACATCAGTGGTGGAGTGGGAGGGGAGGGATGTGTTCATGGTAGTGGAATTGATGCAGCCCAATATGCAGCTAGTTGAGTAGAAAAGAAGTAATAGCTGAGCTATTGCAAAATTAGTGAAAAAGAGCTCCTGAGAAAAAGAGTAAGAGCATATGTGTGGTTTTCTCATTCTGATTTGTTTGGGAGGATTTGGGTTTCAGTTTGCCATCTACTGCATGAGGAAAGTGCACAGTGCCTGTATGGTGATGGGGCAGTGGAAGGCATCTGGTGTTTCTTGTGATCTTCAGCACAAATGTAGTGGCAAAAGAGAGCTCTTCTTTCTAATGTCATAGTTGATTGATCTTGTTTTGTGTGTTCTTGGGGTTTTTTTTTGTGTGTGTGTGTATTTTCCTTTTTTTTTTTTATTTCTTATGTGTGGGAGAGAAATATCATTGCTGTGCCTTTGGCAAGCATGTAGATCTGTGAGAGAAGGCTCTTCTGCAGCCTCCATGACACAGGCTGATCCTATCTTACCTTGCCTGTACCACTTCTCTTTTGCAGGAAGCTCAGACTCCATGCGAGGAGATTTTCCTTGAAAGCATTACTTAATGCTGATTTTTCCAAGCAGTCCATTGTTTTCACATACTAGAAACAGATGAACATATTTGAGTCCTAGAGTCTAAAAGAAAACAATATGGCCTTTTTTGTCTCTGCTAACACTGCTTTATTTTCATTACCATGTTAACTGCTTTTGAGACAGAAAACTAGGAGTAATCACAGCTACTTAGTCCAGTCCATTGTCTTTTTCCTGGAGGGATATACTATGTGCCAGGAATTCAGAGGCCATTTTGAGCCATGCTTGACTTTCCAATGCTCCCCATATGTTTTTCTCAGTCCTTAGCAGCATGCCTTTTTAGGAATTTTTCTGTTGTTAGACCCTCATCACCAAGGCTACATTATCTTTCTTTCTTGGGGTCGGCAGATCTTCTGACTCACTTTGTCCATCCTTGCAAGGGGAGGCTCTTCATATAGACTGTCCTGATGGATGTGTAAAAATGCAGAATTTATTTCTGTGGGAATGCTATAGTTCACAGGATCAGCCAGGTTGGAAGAGACCTCCAAGATCGTCAAGTCCAACCAATCACCTAACCTTAACTAATCAACTAGACCATGGTACTAAGTGCCCCATGGAGTCTCTTCTTAAACATCTCCAGGAACGTCGACCCCACCACCTCCCTGGGCAGCACATTCCAATGGCAAATCTGTGAAAAAGTTCTTTTCTAAGATCAAGCCTAAACTTACCCATACATAGCTTGAGACTGTGTCCTCTTGTTCTGGTGCTGGTTGCCCGGGAGAGGAGACCACCTCCTGCCTGGCTATAACCTCCCTTCAGGTAGTTGTAGGCAGCAATAACGTCTCCCCTGAGCCTCCTCCAGGCTAAGCAACCCCAGCTCCCTCAGCCTTTCCTCATAGGGCTTGTGCTCCAGACCCCTCACCAGCTTTGTTGCCCTTCTCTGGACACATTTAAGCAACTAAACATCTTTCTTGAATTGGCGGGGGGGGGAGCAGAACTGGACACAGTACTCAAGGTGTGGCCTAACCAGTGCTGAGTACAGGGGCAGAATGACTTCCCTGCTCCTGCTGGCCACACTATTCCTGATACAGGTGTGGCAGTTTGGGCTGGGTGCCTCCTGCTGCTGCCATACAGGGTGCACCTCTGGTGCCCCGGATGTCCAGCCCAGTGGGTGGACGCAGGAAGTTGCATATTTCATACCCATAATATCCTGCTCCCTATAAATCCATCTGCAAGGTCTCTCTCTTCCTCTCTCTTCCCTCACCACGCCGGTGGCAGATGGTCCCTATCTGGTCATGGAAGGGGAGTTATCTCAAGGCCTCTTGGGCCTGGCTAGGCCTAATGCCAGGGTGAGAAGGGGGAAGGGCAATCTCAGATCTGTCCAGCTGAGATTAGCCTAACAGTGGAGAGCAGGGGGAAGAAAGAGCCCTGGGGGTTTTGGGTATACCCTCAGGTAGGGAGAAGGAAAATCTTGGGAGGCTTTCTGAGTATGCTTTGGGTTTCTTTTGTCTCTGTTCTTGTAGCTTCACTGCTTTTCCATTTAAACTTTCATCACTTCTGCAATCTGTTTGTTTGAGTCTCATTTTTCTGTCCTGGTGGGAGCCAAGGGAGGATCTGGGACAACAGGCCAGGATGCTACTTGCCTTCTTGGCCACCTGGGCACACGTCTGGCTCATGTTCAGCCTACTATCAACTGGTGCCCCCAGTATGACGTTACCGAATCAACACTCCCTTGTCTTTAGCACCTTATTTTGTTATTTTTTGGTACTGGATGTGATATTCTAGATGTGTATTCCTAGAGTGCTGGCTAAAGGTAAATAACCATGTACTGGTGGGAGCTTAACCTGTAGATGTACCCAAGGATGTTGTTGGATTTCTTTCCTTGCTAACTGCTGACTCATGTTTAGCTCACTGCCTGCTCCAATGAGGCTTCAGTTCAGATGACTGCATCCTGAATGGTCAATGTCCAGTCTCTCTAAGGGGTTAGCTCACCTCAAGTACAGGAGTTCATGTTTGTCTTTGCTGCAATCTATGAAATACATGTATGGTCTAAGGTGTTTGGAGATGCATTTCATAAGCTAGTGGTATGAACATGCTATGTAGTTTAGGTTTATATTCTCGTGGTTTAGGAACTTCTGGATTTCATCCTAAGTCTTATGTGGTGTAAAAATGCTGTTATACACTGGAACAGAACATGCAAATAATTTTTAATGTATTCAACTCCTTAATAGTAACATAGAATGATAGAATGGTTTGGTGTGGAAGGAACTTTAAGGATCATCTGGTTCCAATCCTCCTGCCACAGACAGGGTCATCTTCCACTGGATCATGGTGCTCAAAATTCCATCCAGTGTAGCCTTGAAGACTTTAGGGATGGGATGCAAACAGCTGCTCTGGGCAGCCTGTTCCAGTGTCTCACCATCCTCACAATGAAGAATTTCTTACAAGTCTACTGTCTTTCAGTTTAAAGCCTTTATTCCTATCACTACATGCCCTTATGAAAAGTCTCTCACTAGCCCACACCTTCCCTAGTCTTCTCTGGACACAGAGAAGGTGACCCTTGAACACTGACCAGCTATCCTGGGCCCCTCCTCCCTCCAGGGTTTTGTCCCATGATGCCTTGGCCAGCTGATCCCTTCAGCCATGCCTAGGTAACCAATGAAAGCTGTGCTGGAAAAGAAATAATAGGTTAATTTTAAAGTATGATGCAATGGAGATATGAAAAATTCCTTCTGATACAAAGGAAAGTTCTTTTGGTGGTGTGAGCAGAGGAGGAGGTTGAGAGTAAAGAGAAGGAGGCCTCAGGAGTCATCTGGAACAGAAAGAATTTTATTAGAGGCAAGGGAAGTCTTTGTTAGTAGGAGTACAATAAGCTGACCATCTGCTGTAAACTGAAGAGGGTACTGCAGGTTTTGAGAGTGGGGCTAGATTTTGCTGGAAGTTATGTATATGAGTGGGTTGCTCTTTTGAGGACGTTGTGGAGAAAAAAGGTGCTAAGTGAGGGCATTGAAGTGCCTGCTGCAATAGTAAAAAGAAGACCAGAGAACAAAGACAGTCATCTACATGGCAAGAGAAAAGCCTGGGCAAGGGCAGAAGGTGGAGCATGTGCATAAATGCCAGAGCAGTTGGTGAGCATTCTTGCAGAAAAGGAGGCCTCTAAAGTTGGAGCAATACTGCATTAGATCCTATCTATGAGTAGAAGTGTCTCAGGAATTGGGAAGACTTCAGTTAGTCCTTTCCAAATGATTTATCCGTGGAGAAAGAAAAGGATTGGTATTTGGCAAAGGGTTAGAGGCATCCTTTTTCCTGCTTATGACAGGAAACAGGGACAGGCTGGCAGTTCTATGTGAAAAAGAAAAGAGCAACCATCACTGGCCATTGTCAAAAGAGAGAGAAGAGTAAAAGAAAGAAACTGGATAAATATCCCAGTTCAGTTGGTCATTCAGTGTGCAGGAATGGAAATAGCAGCTCATGGATAAATTGCAAACAAAGGTGTAGTACCAAGCACTGGCTGATATGAAAATGCAGGAAGGACAAAAAACCCATTAGATACCTCCTTCTGTGCTCAGCAGGAGTGCCAAAAGTGATTCCAGCACTGCAGTATGGGAGGAGAATATCAGTAGTAATAATTATTGTAGTAGTAGTAGTAGTAGTAGTAGTAGTAGTAGTAGTAGTAGTAGTAGTAGTAATTGCTCCTCTCCTTGAAGTATCACTTAAAAAAATTTTCTCCTCTTCCACTTCCACTTTGCCCAACACCCTCAATCCTTTCATCAGGAGGCAATGAAGATTATAAGCACGTGTTTTAGCCATGGTGATTTGGGCTGCATTTACACTTTCTTGCAGTGTGGCTGTTTCTTATGGCCTGAAGTGGTGGTATGAAGGACAGTGTCCTACAAGAGAAAAACAATGCTGAGGTAATAAAATTCTTCAAAATAAATTTTAAGATAACTAAGCCATGTATCAACAAGCTTGACTTTTTTCCCTTTAAACATTGGAACAACTTTCTAAGGAAAAGCTGATTCTATCCATTTTTCTATCCATTATATTTAAACAAATTCCATGGCTCTGACAAGTTTTTCTCTTCTTGCTCCTTCCAGACCAATAAAGACTTTAAGGAGAATACCAGCCTAATAAACTGAAATTCTTGCTACTGACTTAAGTGGACTGGTGTTTCAGTAAGTGTGCTACTGTTAGAAGCACAAAGGTGTGACAGTTTCTTCTGGGAATCAATAATACGTGGTTTTTTTTAACGGTGATTAGGCTAGAGAAGTGAAGTAAACAAATAAACTAACAGAACAAAACACCAAATGCCTTAGCTTCAAGATATCAGTTAGCATATAGTGTATTAGATTTAAAAAAGAAAAAGTTAGAATGTGACGTTTGCTGTAGTCCTTACAAATGTCCCATGATGGAAGCTAAGAAGAAAGCTGAAATAGCTTATTTGCTCTCACATACAAACCATGATGTAAGTCAGTTACACTTTCTAGTATTTCTTGGATGTGGCTCTTCCTCAGAGGTTAAAAATTTTCAGATATTTAGACTAAGTATTACTATTTCATACAACAAGTGGCTGGGGGTGGGAACAACTCCACAAAGTGAATAACCCTATCCAAGGTCATCAGAAAACAGCAGGTCCACTAATCCGGCCCTTGTTTTCTAAGGCCCAAGCTAAGGGCCTGCCAAGTCAGCCACACTATCTCTTTAAATGTGTTTCCTGGCTGATGTGTGCATTGCTGGTGTTATTTCTTTGTTTAATTTTATTACTAGAATAAACCACCTGGATTGTGTCCAAGCTTAGCTCCATTTAATCTCACCACAAAGAAATCTATTTTGGAACAAGGAAAATAAAGAGCAAATGTTTTATTTTAGTGCATCCTTTGTGACGATTGTGAAGACTTAAGTAGATAGGCTGAGAGAGAGAAGTGTGCTCATAACCACCAGACTGACGGAGCATGACCTGCACAAAATGCTGTATGTTAAAGGACACGTTCTATGTCTTGATCTCGCTTGGTTACGTCGAACAGACCTGTAGAAGTGCAACAGCTTAGGTGCACTTAGGTGAAATATTTTGAAGGGCCTGTTTTACTACTCACTTAAGACATCATCTCTAGAATATCCAATTAAATACAAGGACAGAACAGGCAAAAGTGGTGTAGGGCTCTATGGCATTTACAATAAAACTTTCTGGATGCTTTCTAAAGTCTGGCAAGGTTACAGGAGTACAAGTTGCTTCCTTGTTATTTTTTTTTAATTGTAATGATTCTGTAAGTTTACCTTCTCTGGGAAGTTTATTTCTCTAGATTCTCACTCGTGCTGCTACACAAAAAGCTAACCCTGCCATGGGAGTAAGTTCACAGCATGGAGCCAAGTTAGGCTTCTGCTCCACAGAAATGTACATTCACTGCAGAGGCAGCACAGTCCTTCCAAAGTAGGCTCCTTTCTTTCCAAGGCTCTGTGGAGGTGCTCCACAGTGCCATTTGCTATATCTAAACTGGGGGATTTGAGAGAATTTCCTTGCTCTCCGTAGGACCAGATATGTCCCCTGGCCACAGCCCAGTGTTGGAAAGCAACATTTTACTCTTTCCCCCAGCTGCTCTGATCTTCATTAGGAAACCTGGGTGTGCAGATAAGGAGGAAACACTGGTGTAGTCCCACAGGATCTCTACTGGGCACAGAAAAGTGCATCTGGTCCGCTGCAGGAATGCAGTTGCAGGCCCAGTAAGGGACACTGTGCAGATACTGTGAAGAACCATCTCTCCTCTGTGGGGAGAGACCAACTTTTAATGTTTGTTAGCCAGAAAAGTGGAAAGAAGATCCTTTTTTTAATAAAACTCTCTCTAGCACTGGAGCTTTTTTCTGCTCTGATGCATACCAAGATTTCATCAGGGAACAGTGAAACCTAGCAGGTATTTGTTTCTAGCTGGTCTTTTATTCTAAGATTCTGCTATAGATTACTCTGCTTAGGAATACTGGCAATCAAATATTGTTAATGTCGAACTAGTGCTCTAAAATCCTCATTTTACAGTTTGCCCAGGTGCTTTCTCATAATTCCTTTTCTTCCTAGTGATTCTGTGTTAATCACTATGGCAGTTGAAGTGCAAACCTCTGTTCCCCTCATAAGGAAGTTGCCTACAACTATGACCTTTCTTTTCTTTCTTGTGATGGTGGTCCTGATACTGGGGGTAGGCCTTTTTGACCTTGGAGACAGCTCTGGTGCAGATGATCTGTCATCTCCATCCTCCATTGACTGGCCTTCCACATCCGGACCCTCATACCTGTTGCACAGAGGCACCTGACAAGGAGAGGTTTCATTTGCTGCCCTAAGAATTGTCTTCCCTCCATTTGCTCCTTTCATTTAAGCTGATGCCTTCAGCCTGGCAGGGGAAGGATTTAGGGTCCCCTTGATCTTGTTTTTATTTTCTTGTGCGTGTTCTTCTTTCTGTCTCCGTGAGGCTTCACCAATCTACCCTCCCTGATGTTCCTTAGTCTTTCTACTAATTAGCAGCTCTGCAACCAGGCTGAGCAGATTGCCTGGTCCCACTACACAGAGGTGTTGTCACTACTGCCATCCATTGCCTGTGAAAGGCTCTGGCACTCCCTGGAGCCTGAAAGCTGGATGGCTGTGTTTCTGTGGGAGATCATTTTGTCGATCCCCTGTGCTCTGCATATGGCTGATTCTTGGCATTATAAGTGCCCATTATGGAGCACGGGAAAGACCTAAGGAAGGGCTCTAAAATTTTTAAATACTTTCAAAACTCAGTTTTGTTTAGTAATGGGTTTATAAATATATTATTTGCACCTGCATGGCTGTAGGTGTAGAGTGGCAGGAAAAAAACATAGAAATGAAAAGATAAATTTGTCAACTGTTAATTGTGCTTAACAATGTTAGTAACTATAAGAATAGTAATAATAATACTACTTTCAAAAAGAAACTGTTTTTTCTTGTTGAGAGAGTTATTTGAAAGTAATAGATGAGGGGCGAGCAACTGATGTCATTTACCTGGACCTGAGCAAAGCCTTCGACACTGTCCCGCACCACATCCTGGTCTCCAAGCTGGTGACACACGGGTTTGATGGGTGGACCACTAGATGGATAAGGAACTGGCTTGATGGCCACACCCAAAGAGTGGCTGTCAACGGGTCCATGTCCCAGTGGAGGCCAGTGACAAGCAGAGTCCCTCAGGGATCAGTCCTGGGACCAGGCTTGTTCAACATCTTTGTGGGTGCCATGGACAGTGGCATTGAGTGCACCCTCAGCAAGTTTGCTGATGACACCAAGCTGTGTGGTGCAGCAGACATGCTGGAGGGAAGGGATGCCATCCAGAGGGACCTTGAGAGGCTGGAGAGGTGGGCACAAGCCAACCTCATGAGCTTCAACAAGACCAAGTGCAGGGTCCTGCATCTGGGTCGAGGCAATCCCAGGCACAAATCCAGGCTGGGCAGTGACTGGCTGGAGAGCAGCCCTGAGGAAAGAGACTTGGGGGTGCTGGTGGATGGGAAGCTCAACATGAGCTCTCAGTGTGCACTTGCAGCCCAGAAAGCCAATCAGACCCTGGGCTGTATCAAGAGAAGTGTGGCCATCAGGTCAAGGGAGGGGATTCTCCCCCTCTACTCAGCTCTGGTGAGACCCCACCTGGAGTACTGCATCCAGTTCTGGAGCCCCTATTCCAAGAGGGATCTGGAGGTGCTGGAAGGTGTCCAGAGAAGGGCCACGAGGATGCTCTGAGGGCTGGAGCACCTCTTCTATGAGGACAGACTGAAGGAGTTGGGGCTGTTCAGTCTGGAGAAGAGTAGGCTGCGAGGTGACCTCCTTGTGGCCTTCCAGTATCTGAAGGGGGCCTACAAGAAGGCTGTGGAGGGACTTTTCAGGCTATCAGGGAGTGATAGGACTAGGGGGAATGGAATGAAGCTGGAGGTGGGGAGATTCAGGCTGGACATGAGGAGGAAGTTCTTCCCCATGAGAGTGGTGAAGCCCTGGAATGGGTTGTCGAGGGAGGTGGTGGAGGCCCCGTCCCTGGAGGTGTTTAAGCCCAGGCTGGATGAGGCTCTGGCCAGCCTGCTCTAGTGTGGGGTGTCCCTGGCCATGACAGGGGCGTTGGAACTAGATGATCCTTGTGGTCCCTTCCAACCCTGACTGATACTATGGTACTATGAAATAATGTTATATTTCTGTTTCTCTGGTTTCTATAACAGAGCCATTTTATGTGAAATATAGTTAAGAATACTGAGGCTCCTAAGTAAATTAAAACAGCTTCTTGGGTAGTGTTTACAGATAGTATGGCTTATTTCTGAATAGTATGCCTTGAACTGGTTAAAGAGGGGAGTCCCCTAATACTTAGTGACATAACAGAACCATTAGCACATACATTAAACAACAACTTAAGCAACTGTCAGCATCAGTAGATGGAAAACCAGTGTACAGAGTTAAGTATAATGGTGATGGTAAAATGGCACTGTTAGTAGCTTTAGCTCTGTGTAGATCTAATATGTTGAAAGAGAATTGAAACAAAGTATGTAAGTAATACATTTTCTCTCTGGATGTGCTAATGAAACAGCACAGCAAAGGCCTTACAAAAATTGCCTTAGGAAAATACTGGAAAATAGGTAATCACCGAATTCCATAAAAATCTTTACTTTAGTAGCAATAAAATAGTAAGATTGTAACTGTAAGCAAGAAATAAACAAGTGAGATAAAAATCTAAAGGATAAAAATCACCTTCTCATAAAGTCTTGATGAGATCCTTGGGATTTTGCCTTACTCTTTCCTCTTTTTCTGCCCAAGGTTTAAATCTAATTTTAAGAGCATTCACAGACTCTCTGACTTTCCTAGTAAATATGAAAGACAGACTACGAATTTGTTCTGGGCAACAAAAGACCAGTCACTTTATGTAAAATTAAAATAATAGCAATCAAGAATTTACTTCTTTGTGCAGGGGTGCTGCACTCCTTCCAGGACCTGCACATCATAGCTGACTGATCCATTCTCCAGCGTGATGCCTATGGAAGGGGGCTACTGCAGATGCAGTAGATTTCAGCGTTGGACCACTCTGGCAGGTAACATGTGCTAATGTAGTTAGGGAATGTTAGCCTGGGGACTGTGATGGCTGAAGTTTGATCCCCTCTTTTAATAGCTGAAGTTTCACCATCTACTTCCTGGTGGTTTTGCCACATGATGATAAATAACCGCAGCTCTTGGACCATGGACTTTGGTATTCCAGCTAATCTCATGGGTGTTACTCTGTACTTATGGGTGACTTTATCAGGGTGACTGCCTGATATCTGCTGGGAACTTAACACAGCACAGAGGAGGCAATCTAGAAGGTTCTTAGAGTGTATGGAGGATAGCTTCTTATCCCAGCTGCTGTGTGAGCCTACCAGGGGTAAGGCTTTGCTTGACCTTCTTTTTCCAAACAGAGAAGGGCTGGTGGGAGATGTGGTGGTTGGAGGCTGTCTGGGGTCCAGTGACCATGAAAGAATTGAGTTTTCAATATGCAGTCAAGCAGGAGCAGGGAAGTCATTGTGCCCCTGTACTCAGCACTACTTAGGCCACACCTTGAGTCCTGTGTCCAGTTCTGGGTCCCTCAGTTTAAGAAAGATTTTGAGTTGCTGGAATGTGTCCAGAGATGGGCAACAAAGCTGGTGAGGGGTGTGGAGCACAAGCCCTATGAGGAGAGACTGAGGGAGCTGGGATTGCTTAGCCTGGAGAAGAGGAGACTCAGAGGAGACCTTATTGCTGTCTACAACTACCTGGAGGGAAGTCGTAGCCAGGTGGGGTTTGGTCTCTTCTCCCAGGCAACCAGCACCAGACAAGAGGACAGTCTTGAGCTGTGCCGGGAGAAGTTTAGGCTGGATGTTAGGAAGAAGTTCTTCACAGAAAGAGTGATTGGCCATTGGAATGGGCTGCCCAGGGAGGTGGTGGAGTTACCATCACTGGGGTGCTTGGTGCCGTGGTCTAGTTGATAAGATGGTGTTGGGTGATAGGTTGGACTTGATGATCTTGAAGGTCTTTTCCAACCTGGTTAATTCTGTTCTTTTCTCTGTAACCTGCCAGCCCATGTGCCAAATACTCTGTGTTTCATGAGAGTAAGTGTTTTGACCAGCCTGTCTGGTTCATCCTCAGGCAATCATGCTTAACCTAGCTTTCCTGCATAGAGTTTTGTTTCACACTGGAGGAAGAGGGTTGTGCTTCTTGCCAGGGGAACAATAGGGAGAAACCAAGTGAGGGAAAACAAGTAGTAGCCTTCTGAAGGTCTCTCTTTGTGTTGTGGTAATCTGCAGTGAAAGGAAAGTCATCATTTACCTAAGGTCATCTAGCTGTCATCCTGTTTATGTGTCTGCATCATTAAAGTGCTTTGTGACGTCAGGAATTAGTTTGTGGGCTTCATCAGAAGCCGTTATGTGAAGTCTGAAACTGGAAAAGTGGTAATAGTCTTGACATGACCAAAATATCCATTTGTATTAACCCCACATAGTTCACAGCAGAATATAGACAAGGTCAAGGACTTGATTTTTTATGTTTGCTTTGAGATATATGGTTTTGTTGTATCAGTACAGTTTTGTGCTATGTACATAACAGCTCAGGGACAGCGTGGGGTTCTTACCTCTGGAAGCCAAAAATGGAGCTGTAACCGGGGTTGCTTTTTTTACTCATTTTTGTTAACAGCCAGAATAAATCGGAAGTTACATATTTGCACTGCTTTTCCTCATCTCTGTACTGTATCCCCCTTCCCCCCTTCCCCCTCCCCCCCCTAATGTATCTTTGGTTGTTGTTTTTTTTTCTTCTTTGGAGGACTTTAGGATGATTCTAAATCACTAATCCAAAATTGCATCTCACTTCTAGTTAGAAGAAACAAAACCAACAGTGGATGTATTTTTCACTTTCTTTGATTTTGTCTGTTATCACTAGGGAGAGAGAGCTACCAAGTCAGGAAAATATTAAGATTTTGAGTTCTTTCTGTGGGAAGGCACTAGGAACTTTCAGGTGCTGTAAATCACACTGAACTGATAATCTGATTATAAAGCAACAAATACTGTGGCTAATTTTGATTTTGTTATTTCTGCAACCTTTTGCAGTTCTTGATATGGAGATGCCATTCTGCAAGTGATGCATAAATAGAAATTGCAGCCACAGGAAGGAATGTGACACAGTGGATAGAATTGCCTGTCCTAACTCTTGCATTTGATTTCCACTCTGTTATTAACTGGCTAAGTGATATTAACAAAGTTAATCAATTTTGTACTCTTTATACCTGTCTAGATTACAAGGCCTTTTGTCCAGATATTGCACCTCAGTTCATCTATCTGTACTTCAGTTGCTGTAGTATTACTATTTTCACTTGTAGAGTTTCTCTCTTGCTGTGACAGTATTGAATGTCACACCTGAGCATTATGCAAGGAGAAAGCTAGTAACACTATTCATAGCACCGTTAAATATTTTATCTGGTCATGCACAAATGAAGGCGGTGGCCAAAGGGGCAGTACTGCTTCAGGTTGTTCTTATACTCTCTCACATCAGCCCCCAGCCCCAAGATGAGTTTGAGGTAAGCAACTGATTCAAGAAAAATACCTAACTGCTGGGGAAGGAAAGCTACATCAAACATCTATGCTGGCTTGTCTTGTTCTGTGACTGAAAAATTCCTAGATGTAACACAAGGGGCAAAGAGGGAATATGTGGCTGGAAAGAAGTGGGGAGAGAAGTATCCTTTCTTTCAGTGACAGGTAATAAGTACACCAGATGAGACATAGCATGCCAGCTGAGGCTTACTAAGAGCTGCAATGTACAACCAGTTTCTCAACATGGTAGAATTACTTGCAGTGGATGTGGCAGCCCAATTCCAATTCTACTGATGCTAGTTGCTGTGTTAAATATTCTTCACTGGGTATATTTTCTCATAATGCGGCTTTATAATTGTTTGTTTTTTTTTTTTCCCCAAAGTCGCAGCTATCTTTGTGATCCACATTTTCAATCCCAAGGCCTATTTCTGATGCCTAAATGTAGCTTTGATTTTATTCAGTATTAATTAAAGTCCATTTAATCTTGCAGACTGAGCTGAGAGATGTTGCTCTTGATGTCCTATATTCTACAGATACTGTATTAATAATTTCTCTTTAAAACTCTGTTAAGGAATGTAATTCTTCTTTGAAAATTACTTCTGTAATTGGAGTTGACTCTTTAAAGGGCATTTTTCACCCACTGCCCTTTCTCTTAAAAATTTATACACTGGATTGGTTTCTTTGATCTTACTTTCATTGTGAGTCTCAGGTAATAAGATCTTGTGTTGAAGGACCTGTCTGTTCTTCCTCACTCATCCTAAGTGGCCATGAAATAAAGAGGGATGAGTGGGACAGGGGAAGGGAAGTGAAATGTTAAAATTATTTTTGAAAATATAGGGCCCAGCTCTTTAATTGAGGAGCTTTTTACACACATCCCACACATGATTCTGAGGTTGTGAGTATTTCCTGATGATCACATTCACAGGTGAGGTCATTGAATAAATTCAGCTAAACAAGGGGAGCAGTTCAGCAGCTCAAAAATCAGGCATGCCTCTGGGAACAGTGCAGGCCAACAGGGACCGTGGCTCTGAAACTGTCTGTACAACTGACATAGCCAATGATGTTGCTGAAATTTCACATCTGTTATTTCTTACTACCCACTTTTCTGGCAACAGCCAATCTTCATTTTTTCCATTATAGGCAGCTGCTGGAACTAAAAAGAGCTTGAGCTCATTTTCAGATGTGCTAAATAGACTATGCTTTACCTTTCTTCCTTCCTCCCCTTCTTTCTCCCATAAACTACTATAGCACACTGACTTACTTTTAAAGTACAAGTTCTGTGAGTTTTCATACTCTAGATGTGTCTTAGGATAAGCAGATGTGTTAGCCTGTGCATACAAACAGTTTCTTAAAAACGGGGGCCATCATAAAGTCTGGGGAAAGAGATACTCTTAAAAAGAAGCTGTCAGTGAAAGAAGAAATCCACACAGATTGAGAAGGACTGATTGTCAGGAATCACCAATATTGTCATTGAAGCCTGCTTTCTGTCCTGGCTGTGATTTACACTGAAAGTAGAGCAGTGCAAAGAGCTCAGTGGTGGAGCCAACTAGAACTGAGCTACTGGAATGAAATAGTTCTTTTTAATTTCTTGATTTCTTTTTTTTTTTTCTTTCTCTGGGCCTCAAAGAGGCGAATTCTTCTCTTACATCCTTCTGGCCCTCTCTAGCTTAAGCAACTGGACCTGTTAAATTACTTTCAAAGCTATTAAAAGGAGAGTGAGGTATTGGGGCCTCTAAGCAAGCTTGCAAATAACCTGTTGATGGTTGTTCAAGCCTGTAGTGTCTAAATATTGCAGTTGAAGCACAAGAGAACAATATATATTTTTCCCTGATAATTTATGCAGGCAGATAATGGGAAAAATGTGAAATGAGGGTTACAAGCAGAACTGGGCTGCCTGGTGAGCAAATGTTATTAGCTGAACTTTTTTCAAATCCCAGGGAACCACCCAAATCCTGACTTCAGTGATTTTTAAATCAGCAGGACATCAGTAGTGAGTTAATCAAGGATGTGTACTGGTACATGTAGTCAGGAGTCCCTGACACTCAAGTGTTGTGGTCTGGTCATGCCACTGCAGTTCTGTATAGAGGCAGCGCTTCTATGCAGAATGGTAATCACAGTTTTTGACAAGGTAATTGTGGTGGGTTGAAAATTCCCCCCCCAGCATCCTCCCCCCAACCCCAACCAGCTCAGTTGGAAGCAAATAAAAGCTGTATGTACAAGCAAAACTACAATCTACAATGAAATGCAATGAATATGTACAAATACACAATGTTTACAGTATTTACAGATATCTACAATTAATAAAAAGCACAAGGACCACCCTGGCCAAAGACCAGGGGAAGCTAATAGCTTCTCCCCCCCCTGTGCCCCCCTGCTCCTCCTGTACACATAAGGGACAAGAGAAAGGAGCAGTGAGTTGTTAGACTTAGCCAAAACAATGCAGCCAAGGTCAAGCAGAAGCAAGTTAGTATCTTTCTCCGGGCAAAGAAGTGAGAGAAGAGAGATTGTGTTGGTACAGATAGTTTAAGTCCCTTATTTCTCCAATGGGATTGTTTAGAACTATCATTATTTTCCTTTTTACAGCCAATAGTGATTTATTTACATTTTACCACTTTCTGTTCAAGATCTGTGAAAAATTTTTAAAGGCATGGCCTGAAACTACCACAGTAAAGCAGAAGTACTTAGTAGTATACAGCAGTGAGAGAATATTGCTGAATTTCACTGCAATGGAATAAATGGGATGAGTGGATGGGATGTATGCTATACATACGATGGAATGTATGCTAAAGTGCTTTAAGCTACCCATGAAAAAATGTCTTTTAAATTAGTATCTTATTGTTGTAAAATACTAGAATGATATTTGTGATGAAATACAGTTAATATTCCTGATAAAATAGGATTACTTTAATTGAAAAATACACTGTATGAAATGTGGGCTGCTAATTTTCTTTCATTTTGCACTTTTTGTATTGGTTTTTATCTTCTTCTTCTTCTTCTTTTTTCCCTCCTGTAGCAAAATAGGTTTGTCTAATTGGTAGAATGTTGCAGTTGGCCTCTATTGGATTGCTTTTAAATCCACCTCTTAGACAAATAATACAGAAAGACAAATATGTCCATAAAGAATCTTTTGGGGGTAATATTCAATGCAGTAGAAAATGAAAAAAAAAATATAGTCCCCAAAGATTTGAAGACTTTATTAAATGAGGAAAAAATCCTTCCCTGCAGATTATTTTTAAAATTCATTGGAAAAGTTGAGACTGAGAAGAACAAAGAGAAATTCTATACTAGAGTGGCTGAAAACATCACTTGAAATCCTGCTAGTTTTCCAGACAGCATTGAGCATATTTCTCTCTGGAAATTGGATAGCTTTCATATCCCTTCCTGAAACTGTCAAATCCATTAGGAATATGATAATAAAGTACTCTTACATGAACATATGTCAAGACAACATTATATTTAGTACAATTAAAGCATTTATTGCTCTGCCTTCCTGGCATTCTCACCAGTCCATCCTCTGATGACTAGTTATCAAGCTGGTCTTCTTCATTGCGGAATTTATTTTATTCTTGATGACTGTTTTCCTGGCAGCTGTGGTGGGTCTCCACCTCAGAGGTACTTGTAGCATACTAATGCTTGTGAAATATAGAGAGATGTGACTTAGTCTGCAGTCTAGGCACAGCAGAAATGAAAGTGAGATAAGTAAGTAGATAAAAGCTCAGAGAAAATAGTTCACTTATTAAAGCACTGAAGATACTAGAGATCATCAGTCATGTTAACCTGAAATGATGTAAAAGGACATTTCATGAACTGATGGTCTAGCAAAGCTATTAACTTAATAGCTGGTTTTGAGCCCACAGATGCAAACAGATCCCTGGAGAGCCTGTCAGGAGTCTTGGGTATTTGAGTACTCTTAAAAGAAACCAAATTACATTGGCACACTTTTAATACTTTTACCTCTTGGAACATCAAACAGCATTACATACCTTTTAATGATTACTGAGTTTTATTTGGAATTGTTATGAAGTGTAATTAATATATGTTTGAAGTGTTTTGCAGTCATCAGAGAAAAGGAATTATTTAACTGATGAATTCTTGGCTGACATTGTGGAATGTAGTAATGTGTCCATAATTTTGGTGGTCTAATCACAAAAATCTAATCTAAAATCTAGAAAGGAAAACAAAAAGAGGAGAGAGGCCTGTAATTTCAGGTACATATTCCTTCTTCAGACATACTCTGGAAAAGTGAAACATTTTCTGCATTCACTTAAAAGGAATCAAGTCTCAACTTCCTGTTACAAACATTTCTGTTTTAAAAGTTGTCTTTGAGGAATTCCATAGAAGTTGGTTAACATTAGAGGAGCAGATTAAGAAAGGGATGAATAACAAGCAAAACGTTTTAAAAAATAAAAGCCAGTGGCTAGAGAGAATTTCTGAAGCTTTTGCCCTCTCCTTATGATCACTGTTGTGACAGAGCAGCTGGTAAGTGCTCTGAGCTCAGCCCAGTTGCCTCATTGTTCTCACAGCTCAGTAACTAGATTTTGGTGAGAGACATTGAGTCCGATGCAGTTTGTTTGTTCTGCTAACAGCCCAGCTGTGGATATGTAATATCCCCTTTCCCTGTTGCTCCTTGCAAAAACAGGTTTAATTGTGTCAGGCTCATAGGAAACAATTAGATTAACAGATGTGAAAGAGAGCCAGTTTCAGGTCTTGGTGGGAAGTGGTTATTTGAGAAGAGTGTGTAGGGGCATGCTGAGACCTAGTTGGACTGTCTTGCTTTAAGGATGGGAGTGCCATGAAAATTGCATAACTTTTCTGCCTTGTTTGTTGAGGCCAGATGGGGACAATTTTAAGAATAGCAGCCAGAGCACAATATTACTTTTTTTTTAGCAAATAACAGAATATTCTATAAGTTTATCCTTGGTTTTGTGTTTCCCTTAATGCTTTGTACTCTATGGAACCCTGAATGCTTCATATCTGCATCCATGTATGTGTTAAGATAGATTCCTTTCCTCTTCACCATCACAACAAAAATTGTAATTGTGGGCACCACTGCTGGGGTTCTAAAGGTATGACTCAAGGAAAACACCAGATATGACTCATGATAAAAATCACAAGAACTGAAAATCATATGAGCTTCCTTAGTTTTGATTGGTATTGACAAATAGCTGCACATTTATTTACAGGATCATGCTTGTAGATTCACCTAGAAACATATTTTTGTGGTGTTATCCACACCAGTAAAAACAAAATTAATAGCCCTGGGAATGGTGCGGTGGTATTTTGACGATGGAACTTTGTTTTCTATGCCAGGTGATGAAATTTCAAGTATTGATTTCAAAGGAATTGTACCCATTCTTCAGTAAGGGACAATATAAATTTGACTTCATGCTGGTTTGTTTAACATAAGATATTAAATAATGTGTAATAGGTCTTTACAATTTGATTCAGTGGAAACTAGTGTGTAGTAAAACATCATGTGTTTAATAAAGGATCACTTTTCAAAATAGGTTAAAAAAAAATGGGCCTTTGATGTTCATATGATTATTTCCATTCTTGTCCATGAGAAATGAGAGTCAGAATAGCAGACTCTTAAGATGAAGAGAAGATGACTCTATTTTCCACTTGAATTTGATCTATATGTATCAACAGTGTATTTCTTAGCTGTTTCTCTATGTGTTAGTCCTGTTTCCTAACTGGCACAGAACTCAGTGACACAGTATCTATTATAAGGGTCCAGTAATTTGCAGCATGCCTAAGTTGATGAGAATTATATAAAGTCATGTCTTTGGTCATATTTTCCAACCAGGGTGGCCTGATCCACCCAAGGTTTTTAGGCATTTTTAAAATGTTGGCTGTGTTCAAACTTGGAATAATCAACACAACTCTAAGAGTCATTACATGATCCACCTGGATTTAATGTGAGAAACAGATGTGGCTTTTTCAAGAGCTATTCCTGTAACATTTGTGTGCATGCAACAAAGCCTGAAAGAAGGAAGGTTATCTCCATACCTGTAGTAATGCTGTTACACCTCTGTCCAGAGTCCACTGAAATAGGCGAAAAACTCTGATTGTCTTCAGTGAGCAGTGACTACACCCTTAAAAATGGGAGTATGTTGGTACCTCATCCTACAAGACTCTTCTAGAACTTTATGGAATTTGGTTTGTTGTTTAAAAATGCCTGAAAATGTTTGTGACTGTAGCACTATAAAGTAGTTCTGTTTCTTTCACCTCATTGTATTTGAGGCATTTTTTTCACCTCTGAAGTTAAAAAACAAAAAAAAAAAGAAACAGGGTAAAAGAGGCCGAGAGAGAAATGTAACAAATATTGGCCTCAGATGTTTTAAAAGTCATGTGGAAGACAGCAGGGATAGAACACAGCATATAAAACATTTCACCTTTTGTCATTGTCCTAATTGCTTTCAGGAAAAAAAACCCACAGTGTTCTTAATTGAGACACAGTAGTATGTGGACAGAAGAATCTTTTGAATTGTGAACTTCTCCAGTTCTGCTTTTTAATTTCTAAGTAGTTTGGGGTAGTTTACAACTTGTAACTTCATTTGTTTAAATTCTGTGATTTGAGGAAGGAGTAAAATGGCTAATCAGTCTCATATCTATCTTTAAAAGCCTTAACAGTTTGATGATTCTATGGCATAGTCTAGAAAAAAAGTCTGTTGAGTAAAATGTTTATCATTTGATCTAAATTTATGATAACAGAATAGAAGCTTTTGCCATGGAAAAGTTACTTGAGCAGTGATGGAATAGAGCTGGTTTAATGTTTGCTGAAGTGTGATGAACTACATACTGTAGTAAAGAACATATGATTTTAATTAAATGGATGCACAAATCTTTGTGATCTTCTGATGGTCTTTTTGATAAAGGTCTAGGCTGAGTTTCTGAGTTGCTATAGCATTTTGCTGGCTTGCGCTTGATCATTTAGTGTTGCACAGTAAGGGTTGATGGCAGCTGTGCTGGTTAACATACCACCTTTATAATTCTAACAAAATCATCTTTAATTCTCAAATGGTAGCTTTAACATTATCTACTACTGTTATCGGTGGTTGGACAGAATTGCCTGCTTGCTGCTTTTAGAAGGTAAATTGTATTTTCTACATCGTTGTAGGGGAGATGCTCAGCTTTTTGTGCACAGCAACCCTCAGTAGGTGATTTGTCATTTCTAAAGTACAAAAGGCTAGGAGGAACTATGGTTTTTCAGAAGGATAAAAGGAAATCTTGGGACTCTAAATCATATAGATATTTTGGAGCTTTTGGGCAACATATCGAATACTACTGATCAAGAGCAGATTTCAGTCTTGTCTTTGCTGAGCAGAAAACTTTCCTGCAGTGGTATTCAGAGAAAAGCATTCAGTGTTGCTTAACTTCTGTTTCTTTTCAACTGTATTAGAAATACCCTCTGGCATTTACAGTGTTGTAGAAACTATAAAAAATGTAGCCTCTGTCAGTGCAGCATTCTAACACAGTATTTTGTTTACTTGTAGATGCCACCTCTGAAATGCAGAGCTGCTTCATGCAGTTCTTTGTTGTTCTGCTATAAGCTGACATTTCCATGTTACAAAAAATGATTAGTACTCAAACATTATTTTAAATCTGAGTTACAATATGTAATTCTTTCTCTATAAAGAGGGTGCTCTTATGACTTCAGTGAAAGCAACAACGTGTATTCTATGGTGGTGTGGAGCTGGATAAGGGATAGTGAAGCTTTATCTGTAAGTTAAAAGAGATTCTTCCTGAAAATGACTGATAGGTTTGATGTGGTTTTTTTTTCTTTTCTCATCTTAGGAGTAATAAGAAAATGGTAGATCATAGCAGAGTCTCTTATTTCAGACTTTAAGTCTTACTGTTCCTCTCACATTTTAAAGATTAATTTTAGCTCAAAAAGGAAGGAAAATAGGTGCTGAGCAGAAGGGGGGCTGATGATAATGCTCCTATGGCATTAGTGTGAATGTTGGTCAATAGCAAGTACATTGTGCTTGTTTGGAAAATGATATTGTGCCAAGACTGTTTTAAAATGTACTTGCATCAAATCTCACTCATGTGATATATCCTGCAGAATAATTTTCAGTTGTTTCACTTTGTAGTTTACCAGTTGACACTGTTTGATAGCAAGCTGATAATTTCCCACACATTTTCTTAAAACCTGAAGCTTTATAAAATCAGTATCTTTCATTACTGTGTACTATAGACTGACAAGGATAAAATTGCTGATGCAAACAGAAGTCATATCTGTTTGTTCTGAAATGCAACAGGGAAGTAGCCAGTCCCGTTTTCAGCCAGAAGTCCCAAGTTGTGCCTTTGTTCACTAATACTAGTTCAAGGTCTTGGAAGTCTTGTGTGGTAGGGTGAGAAAGTTCCACACACACACAAAAAGAAACCACAGCTAGCTCAGTCAGAAAAGCAGATGAAAGCTATATTTACAGGCATAAATGGAATGCAATGAATATGTACACAAATATACAATATTTACAATACATACAGAAATACACAGCAATGAACACAATGCAGAAAAGCCTTTTCCCTCCAGCCGGCCAGGGGGGTTCCCTGAACCCCCCTTTCTCCCTCCCTACCTCCCCTTTTCCCCAAAAAGGGTTAGAGAGAGAGAGAAAGGCAATTAAGGAAGAAAAATTCTGTTAGCTGAAAGTGTATACAAGAATTAGTTTTCTTATCTGGTTAGCTCTGTTAACTCAAGGCCGCTCATGCTTCAGAGAGAGAGAAGCCATCCAGCCCACAGGACAGAGAAGCACAGACTGCACTAACAGAACCCAAACTTAAAATTGCATTCTACAAGCTACCAATGAAATTAGTTTAGACTATCTTGTTTTTGTTTAAATATCAAAAACATTCAGCCAGAGTGTTCAGCAACTGTCTCTTTCTTAAAGGCATAGCCTAAACCGGTCACATCTTGTCTGCGTTCAAAGTAATTTTTCTGAACTTTCTGATGTCAGCTCCTGGGAAAAAATGAATTTTTTCTGTTTTGCAGATAGGCTATGTCTTTTAGCTGCAGTGCATAGGGTGGATTTGGTTTTGCTTTTCTTTATGTATTTTTGGATTTTTGTGTGTTCGGGGTTTTGTTATTTTGGGTTTGGTTTTTTTAGAAAGCTGAATTCAAAAAAATTTGCAGGAACAGAGAACAGTAGTCTGACAGACAGAAGTATATTTTATGTTAAAGGTAAACATCCCTAGAATTATTTCCAAAAAGACCTTCCTGCTGTGTTGGTTAGAAAAGGGGTCATCTCTGTGCTTCATTACTGTGGTTTGATTTATATTGCCAAATTGCAGCTAGATTTCTGGTGCTTTGGAAATGCATGTTCCATTAGGAAAAGCCATAGTTCTTTGTTTTAAAGATGAAGAAAAAATTCTAGTGGGAGGCGAGGGAGACTGTAAATAATGCCTGCATAGGACCTGTTTTGTGCATATATATCTTCATAAAATGGTCACTGAAAAGTTGTGACTTGCTGGCTGCAAGCAATTTGAGGCCTCAAATAAAGCACAGCAGTCACTGACGCTGGGTTTCTCAGCACTATCTGTTTTCTTTTGTTTGATTTTGTTTTTAAATTTCTTTTAAATGAGTAGAGTGCCTGTGTTGATTCTTCAACAGAATCAGGAAAATATTTGATGAATTTGATAAAGAGACTTGGCTTGACAATGGTTTCATTGAAACACGATTATGAAGTTTGGAACTGTAAATCGGGTATCTTAGGTTCTCTTTGTGTTCAGATGACTTCTTTGGAAAATGAAGTAGATGCCTTTGCTCAAGGCAGTGTAGGGCTAGATGGCCAGAAAAAACGGTGATTTTTTTTTTATCAAATTTTAGTACGTTGAGTTATGTATCTCGTTTTGTTGTGCCAGGCCTTGTCAGCAGCACTCTGCGCTGGGTTAAGAACTGGCTGGAGGGATGAGCCCAGAGAGTGGTGGTGAGTGGTGCCGAGTGGTGCCACATCCAGCTGGCAGCCAGTCACTAGTGGTGTCCCCTAGGGGTCAGTGCTGGGCCCCATCCTGTTCAATATCTTTATTGATGGATTGAGTCCGTCATCAGTAAATTTGCAGATGACACCAAGCTGGGAGCAGGTGTTGGTCTGTTAGAGGGTAGGAGAGCTCTGCAGAGGGACCCTGACAGGCTGGACAGATGGGCAGAGTCCAACGGCATGAGATTTAACACATCTAAGTGCCATGTTCTACACATTGGCCACAACAACCCCATGCAGTGCCACAGGCTGGGGTCAGAGTGGCTGGAGAGGGGCCAGGAAGAAAGGGAGCTAGGGGTACTGGTTGATAGTAGGCTGAACATGAGCCAGCAGTGTGTCCAGGTGACCAAGAGAGCCAAGGTCATCCTGGTCCATATCAGGAACAGTGTGGCCAGCAGGAGCAGGGAAGTCATTGTGCCCCTGTACTCAGCACTGGTTAGGCCACACCTTAAGTCCTGTGTCCAGTTCTGGGCCCCTCGGTTTAAGAAAGATGTTGAGTTGCTGGAACGTGTTCATAGAAGGGCAACAAAACTGGTGAGGGGTTTGGAACACAAGCCCTATGAGGAGAGGCTGAGGGAGCTGGGGTTGCTTAGCCTGGAGAAGAGGAGACGCAGAGGAGACCTTATTGCTGTCTACAGCTACCTGAAAGGAGATTGTAGCCAGGTGGGGTTTGGTCTCTTCTCCCAGGCAACCAGCACCAGAACAAGAGGACACAGTCTTGAGCTGTGCTAGGAGAAGTTTAGGCTGGATGTTAGGAAGAAGTTCTTCATAGAAAGAGTGATTGGCCATTTGGAATGGGCTGCCCAGGGAGGTGGTGGAGTCACCATCGCTGGAGGTGTTTAGGAGGAGACTTGATGGGGTGCTTGGTGCCATGGTTTAGTTGATTAGATGGTGTTGGATGATAGGTTGGACTTGATGATCTCGAAGGTCTTTTCCAACCTGGTTAATTCTAGTCTAGTCTAGTCTAGTCTATTTATTCTATTCTACTCTAATAGTGTCTGAGATGATCGATATTAATGTCAGATCAAGCCTTAGCTCCCTGTTCTTGTGCGATGGTAGTGTATGAAGAGAAGAAAAACGGGCAGTAGAAGGAGACAGTGCAGCCCAGTGTCTTGACCACTGCTCGTGAGCATCAATGGCTGTCTCTGGTACATGAAAGTGGTGTTCTGTGACACTTGGACTGCATATGCTGTTGTTGCAGGTGTTTGTGTTAGGGCAGCAAATTTATGTTGTGTGCAGTTTCTTCTGTGGATAACAGAAGCTGCAGGGAAAAAATTGAAAGAGAAATTTTTAGATCATTGGACTTCTGAAAACTTCCCAGTTGTTTGTATCAATTTTGGAGGAGACATCTGGAATCCCTGGCTCCAAGAATGTTACAGATCAGGAGGCAGCAGTAGATGTGCAGAAGGGAGCATCTGCAGCAACCACAGGATGGCTTTCTGTACGTCTCCTAGAGACCTAGCATCAATGACAGCTTCACTTAGGAGCTACAACGTTGATACAGGGGAGAAGAAAAGCAGGAGTAAGATACGATCCTTCTGAGTTACTAGTGTTGCAATGCACAGAGATACAAATGGCTTAGCAGCTGTTTCTAATTAGCCATGACTTCTTGTGTAAGTTGGTGATGATGCTTTAATCCAAGAGAAGAGTATGGGTTACTCCTTCACTAACATAATGTAAATATTTGCGCAGAAGGAAAAATGGTAATGCAGAGTATTACTCTGTGAGACTGCATTTCTCAAACATAGCATCATCATTATTGTCCTGGGGAAAAAAAATAGAAAATTTGTTCTCATAAAGTTAGGTCATTACACATGAGTTCTCTAAATGATCTCTTCCAGGCTAATAATATTTTTTGTGTTTCATGATTTCATCCATCTGTGTGCTTTCTGTTTGCAGCATGCTTTCTCCCAGTTTTTACTAAAGCACTTTTTATATAGCGCCTTTTCTGAATTTACCTTGCTTTCCTCACCAGTTTGTCATTTTCTTTTGTTCTTCCAATTGTCCTGAAGGGTCAAGCCCCAAAGCATGCCCTAGCCCAGACAATGGCCTAAGCACCTGTGAATTTGCTAACCTGGACAGTTCTGGGGTCCAGATAATGTGCCATGTGTAATTAACTTTGTAACACAGCTGTGAACTGTGTGTGCCCCTGGCCATGTTTGGATGTGCCCCATCCTACAGGTGTTACCAAAGGGCATTAAGTGTCTTGGGACAGTCTTTAAACCAGCCAAGAAGTCGGGCAACTTGCCTTGTTCTCACTCAGCAGCAAGAGCCCTATGCTGCCTGATTAGCAGCTGAAGGGCCTGCACTAGCAGGCAACAACTACACCCAGGCCTGGATGTGCCTGGACCAAGGCAGAAAGGGGAAAACCTCCAAGAGAACTGAATCCCAGAAGAGGCCACAGCCCAGCAACAGAACACACAAGAGAGAGGCCCCCCACGCCAAGGGCAAACTTCAGACCATGAACTGGGCACAACAGAGAGGCCCCTTTGCTTAGAGCTTTGAGAGCTTATCAATATTTTTTTTTTATGCAGGAGCTTTTTGAGAGCTTAGATCTTGCAGTAGAAGTATGTTTCTTCCTAAGGGTGTATTACAGAGATGTGTTGACAGCCAGATAGATTGAGTATCTGTGGGGGAAAAAAGTTTCAAGAGCATCCAGTGGCAAAACATTAACTACTATGATGATTGTCTTGCTACTGTTGTCTTTCAGTGGCCTGTGTTATGATTATACTGGTACACAAAGGTGAAGAACACTCCTACAGAAGTGCATGATGACTTGCGTAGTCCATTTTTCAAGTGCCCATGAACCAGATCTGCATACTTCTGCTTTATTTTCTGCTAAAATGCTATCATACTGGCTATTGAAGAAGGTGATTTAAAGTTTTGATGAACATGTCCAAATTCTTCCTACTCTCAGAACTCAGTTCTTGACTTTAAATGAAAATTTCAACAACTCCCAAAAGAGCATAAAGAAGACTGAAATTAACGTTGCAATCCTTCCAATGTAAAAGAGAAATCTGACTTTAGGCATCAGCTTTTTATATATTCCTTTTGACTTGATATTTCCTTGATCTTAGGATAATGCCAACAATATTCATAAATGTAGATTGCAGTTTGTGGGGGAAAGATGAGTGACAGGGTAGGGAAGGTAAATAAAAAGTCTCTTTAAAAAAAAAAAAAAGTCTCTCCTTCTTTTCTTTCTTTCTCTAACTCTCTAACTCTAAAGAAAGAAGCTGTTTAGACAAACTGAAGAGTAAAAATTGAAAGGGTAATGAACAGAAAAATCAATTCAGCCCATAACTAAGGAGTTCCATGTTTTGTTTTAGGTTTGTTGTGTTGTTTGTTTGTTTGTTTGTTTTACAAGGACATCTACCAACAAAGAAGTGAATTAATGTTGAGCTACAAAAGCCATTAAAATATTATTTTCACTAGATGTTAAAAATGTCTCTAATGCAACTTACTATGCTAATAAATTTTATTCATACTATGTATTTTTCATATGTCACTCAGCTCTGGGGTGTTAAAGAAATTGTATTCTCTGTATATTCTAATGAAAGTGTGCAAGCAGTGGAGTAGCTCTCATCCTCTTGCCTGAATTTGGCACATTTTGAATATTCTTTTCAGATTTGTTTAAAATATATTTGTCAGTACTAGCTGATGGCTGCAGTCATAGAATAATGTGTTGTTTTTCAGCTTTGTGAATGGTGTTGTTCAGAATGTGGATGCTGGAAGCATTGAAATTCAATCTGAAAGGACTCTTCATAGTAAGAAGAGTTCTTTCAGAAGGTAGGATTCGTTGGTGTTTTTTTTAAATGTAACCCACTTTAATTCTGCAAATTGGTCATTGCTACAGACAGAAAAATCAGGCACATTTTAATGCTATCTATGTAAGGCAAATAAAAAAAAATTTGCATTCATATAGGCTGTTACATGAATGATTTTGTCATTACAAAGAAAAGAAAGAAGGAAAGCTGTTAGTGCCAGAGGCCTCTATTAAGGATAACAAGATGAATGGTGAGAAAATATCCCAAGTAAACTTTCACATAGGGTCTTATTCTCTTTAGGCATGCTAACCTATTAACCTGGGGCTTACAGCATCAAATGGCAGGGGACTTTGCACGTTGCCACATACTATGCACAAAGATTACTTCTTGCCAATTAAATCTACCCTACACAAACTCCTTTATTGCTTTCAGGGGTGGTGGTGTTGTTTTTTTGTTGTTGTTTTTTTTCAAATTTGACTCTTTAGCCTGTATTATTTTGTGAAGGCCCCTGAAGGACTGATTCTGTCTTTTGCCTGGGTGACCAAAAGAGGATTTGTTTTAGAGGACATGTTAACATGTGGCTTAAGTAAAAGAATATTCCATCAGTATGTGTGATTTTTTTCCATTTTGGCATTCTTTTTTCAGTCTCCATGGCTAAATCTGTATGTGCTTTTATGAAATCTGCTTCACAGTGTAATTTATGATTAGACCTGAGGGGTGAAGGCTAACTCAGTAGTGTATTTCACATAAACAGATGCTTAGAGTTGCGAGTTCTCAGGCAGCTTCTCTGGCACAGAGGCCACTTATGACATTTTAAAAGCCTAGAGAAACTGAGACAATACAAAAAAAAATCAGCGGCTGGAATACTTCATGCTCCAACTCGTAATTTTGTTTTGGGCTTTTGTTCTTCTCACTTGCCAAGTTAGCAGCAAAACCTACACCCTTTCTTTTAGCTACATTTTGAGTTAATTTGATGATCTTTGGAACTTCCTCTAAATCCAACTTCCTGAAAAGAAATGCTTGCCTTTGTGCTTTCTGAACTCCTCTAGGAACAGAAGTGACTTTTTCATCCTAGTGATTTGGTGCAATAAAGGAGTCAAACCCAAGTCCATTTCATATTTTTTCTTACAGCTTTGAACATAAAAAGGAATGGCTGAATGTGTTCCTCCCTAGAAAGTATTTTGGGAAATGGGTTGAACAGATTAAATCCTGCTTCTGCTGGTATAGAAAGTAAACTCTTACGCATTTCTAAAGGTCTTACTTTGTATTGTGAGATTACAATTGAAACCTATTTTGTTAGTACATTCAGGTCCACCCTGAAGAACGCAGCATGTTGTGTGATGGTCCCAGGCAGGAATTTCCAGGTCCTTTCCTCTCTGTCTTCCAATATTTTTGTTGAAATGCATTGCTGGGCAGGTAGTTTCTTAGGATTTCAATTTTTCACTCAACGTTCTAGGCATTGGCTTAGAATATGGTAAGGCTTTCAAACTGTCCAGGAAGTATTTTCCTATTAGCAAAATCTTGTCATGACGAAATGGGTAATTAGTGTTGAAAATAAATGTGCTGGAGTTGAGGAGGTCATTGCATAAATCAGAACCATGAGACAAACACATCTGAACTGTGTATTTTGGCGAAATAGGCAGGGAATTCTCTGCTTCAGGCTCTTAGACTGAAATAATTTGCTTGTCCCTTTACGTCCCTGTCTATAACACTCTCATTGCACCTCATTTATTTTTCAGGTCGTGGTATAACAATGGATTTTAGGCAGGAAATAACTGGGAAACTGAATTCAGAATTTAAACAACATATTAATGATAATAGCTTTCTTTCAAATAAATCTTTATTTTCTGTTTTGCAGCTAGGTCCATAAATAAACTTGCAAAATCTGCAATTTAAGCAAGCTTAATCTTCCTCCCAAGCACCTGCAGGAACTGCCAGTGATGCAAACATTTGAGAATTCCAGTTGTATGCACAGTGTTACCTAAATCCTTTCATCTCTCACAAAGAAATCTTTCCTGTTATCTGAAAACCAAATTACTTAGATTAGTATAAGATCTTTCTGAAGGGAAAAAGTAAAAGGTGATACAATTTTTTACTGCAGCTTTCCTAATATTTATTATTTGCTGGAACCTGAGTCTTGTTGCCTTTTTTACAGTTTGCACTTAAGGATGTAATTTTTTAAAAAATCTGATATATTCTTGCAGCATATATAAATTTCTTAATTATATATTATTGCAGTTGGAACGTTCCAATGTAAGATATTCACACTGATTCTTTAAAACTCTTAGGGGATTCATTTTGCATTTAGGATTAGTATGCCAATCTCACATGACTAAGAGCAAAACTATTTTCATTTATGTGTGTAGCAACTAAAGCACTTGGCAGTTGATGGTCTAGATAGAGATGGAGGTTCTCAACAAGTATATTTTACTTTCCAAGGGCCCAGAGAAGCCTCCAGCAGTGAGGTCTCCTGCACTAATCCCATGTCAGGATTTACTGTCTGATATTCTAATTTCAGAAGTACTCTGCCCCCAGAAACTATCCTGCAATAAGATTAATGTCTTGAAGATAAGAACAACAGACTGAAATAAAATAGATTGCTGGCTAGTTGACTAAACCAATTGGAAGCTCATTCTTTGAAAGCTTGCTTGGACAGTCTGCGCTTTTTTTTTAAACTAATGTGCACATGTACTGCAGTTTTTACTGTTGATCTCCCTTGAGGAAATTAATTTTGCGACTAGACTTGGAGGATAGTCATGGTAGATGAGGTCAGGAAGAGAGTTCGGGCCAAAAAAGCCCTGAGTACAGCATAAGAAGAAATGTGATGCAAGAATCTTTCATTCTTGCTACAGATCACTCAGTGTGTGGTGGGGGTTTTGTTGCTTTTCTTTCCCCTCCCCAGTGCACAAGTCTACACTGTCAGTGGAGTGATGAATAGTGCTAGTCTGTAGCTGAAAAGTGGTGTGGCAATCCCTTCCCTGCTCCAAGACACTGTCATGCAGACCCAGATCTGTCTGGGAGGGCCGGCCCTCATCACATCACATCTGTGTATCTGTGGAATAATAACCAAAGTGTATGGAACCATTTGGGAACCTAGGGTGGGCATATCTCTCTGCATGCACCAGAATGTTTAATAGCTTCATGCTGCATGCTTTCATAGATCCCATAACATGGGGGAAACTGCCCTCTCCAATTCTCTCTGAAATGCTGAAGGAGTGGAGGGTGTGTTTCATCCAGCACCTGGGTTCTCCAGTTGGTGTCTTGTGGCTGGTGAGTCCATGAGGCTTCTGGTGTGCCAGCACCAGGGTAATTTGCTCCAATCACAACAGCCTTCCTGCTCAGTGTTGGAGACAAATGAAGGTTGGGCTGTTTTCATCTGGAGCCAGAGCCACTGTTTCTCTACTGCTATTATTTTCATGTTAAAACTAGAAGTTGGATCAATGACCTCTGTTTTGAGATGGTTTAAAATGTGTTTTTTTGCAAGAATTGTCAGGGTTTGGGGTTGGGGTCGGGTCAGAAGGCTGTTATTTTGGGGGGAAAATGGTGGAAAGACTATCTGAGTGTAGTGTCTGTGAGTTTGGTTGTAACAATTAGTTCAGGACCTGCTGAGCCACTGGGACACTCACAAGCCCATGGGGCCAGATGGGATCTATCCTAGGGTGCTGAGAGAGCTGGCAGATGAGCTGGCCAAGCCACTCTCCATCATTTTCCTCCAGTCCTGGCTCACCGGTGAGGTCCCAGATGACTGGAAACTGGCCAATGTGGTCCCCATCCACAAGAAGGGTCAGATGGAGGATCCCAGAAACTATAAGCCAGTCAGCCTGACCTCAGTGCCAGGGAAAATGATGGAGCAGATTATCCTGGCAGCAATAACTGCACACTTGCAGGATGGCCAAGGGCTCAGGTCCAGCCAACATGGATTTAGGAAGGGCAGGTCCTGCCTCTCCAACCTGATCTCCTTCTATGATCAGGTGACCCGCCTGGTGGATGTGGGGATGCCTGTGGATGTAGTCTACCTGGACTTCAGCAAGGCCTTTGACACCATCCCCCACAGCAAACTGCTGGCTAAGCTGTCAGCTCATGGCTTGGACAGCAACACTCTGCGCTGGGTTAGGAACTGGCTGGAGGGCTGTGCCCAGAGAGTGGTGGTGAATGGTGCCACATCCAGCTGGAGGCCAGTCACCAGTGGCATCCCCCAGGGATCAGTGCTGGGCCCCATCCTCTTCAGTGTCTTCATTGACAATCTGGATGAGGGGATTGAGACAGTCATCAGCAAATTTGCAGACGACACCAAGTTGGGAGCAGATGTTGGTCAGTTAGAGGGTGGGAGGGCCCTGCAGAGGGACCTCAACCGACTGGACAGATGGGCGGAGTCCATTGGGATGTCATTCAAGAAGTCCAAGTGCCAGGTGCTGCACTTTGGCCACAACAACCCCATGCAGAGCTACAGGCTGGGGTCGGAGTGGCTGGAGAGCTGCCAAACAGAAAGGGACCTGGGGGTGCTGATTGACAGCCGCCTAAACATGAGCCAGCAGTGTGCCCAGGTGGCCAAGAGGGCCAACGGCATCCTGGCCTGCATTAGGAATAGTGTGGCCAGCAGGAGCAGGGAGGTCATTGTGCCCCTGTACTCTGCTTTGGTTAGGCCACACCTTGAGTACTGTGTCCAGTTCTGGTCCCCTCAGTTTAAGAAGGACATTGAGACACTTGAATGTGTCCAGAGAAGGGCAACAAGGCTGGGGAGAGGCCTTGAGCACAAGCCCTATGAGGAGGGGCTGAGTGAGCTGGGGTTGTTTAGCCTGGAGAAGAGGAGGCTCAGGGGCAACCTCATTGCTCTCTACAACTACCTGAAGGGTGTTTGTAGCCAGGAAGGGGTTGGCCTCTTCTCTCTAGCAACCAGCAGCAGAACAAGGGGACACAGTCTCAGGCTGTGCCAGGGGAAGTTTAGGCTCGAGGTGAGGAGAAAGTTCTTCACCGAGAGAGTGATTTGCCATTGGAATGTGCTGCCCAGGGAGGTGGTGGAGTCACTGTCCCTGGAGGTGTTCAAGAGGGGATTGGACATGGCACTTGGTTGGGGTCCCCACCAGGTACATCTGGACCAATATAAGTGAACTATAGAAAAATTTGGGGAGACTAAATGAAAGTATATTGCTTTTAAGTAGCATTGATATGAGGTAAACACTAAAGATGAGTTCTTTGTGGGTAATACTCTATACACCAGCCTGTGAGTCACTGGAATATTGCTGAAGTGGAATAATTCCAGCATGTAATTTCAGAGTTGTGAGTGTGAACAAAGAAATATCGATATTTCTGTCGTGTTTTCTGGAGGAAGCTCCTCTTTCTAGGGGCCATAATCAGTGAGGAGGTTTAAGCCATTGTGAAACATTATCTATAAACAGAGATAATAGCTTAGCTTTAGGTATTTCTGTTTCTAAAGCTTTAATGCGTCATGCTGTAGTTTTTGTAATAGTTATCCTTCAACTTGTGATGCTGAAGGCCATTAGCTGAAGAGAACAGGGAAGGTTTTGCTGTCTTCCCTACTCACTCCCAGTTGTGTGCTCCTGCCCCCTTCCTACTGCTGCTGGGGTGCTTCTCTTCTCCACAGGGAGCCAGTTCAACTTGCATGTGTGGTTGATTCCTGGGTTTTGTTTCCTCCCCTTCTCTTCTGGATTAGTTTCTTGCTGGGTTTGCTGAGTTCAGTCACCCCTTAGAGGTATCCAGTGGCCATCAGAATGGTTGAGGGCAGTAGAAGGAAAATGTTTCTGGGATTGGGAAGAAAATAGTGAGGTTCACCCTCCAAGGAGTCCCCACTAGGCTGGCTCAGCAATATCATCTAAGTTCCCTCTTTCTAATAGTGCAGGTGAACATTTTAAAGCAGCATTTCACAGATGCAGAACAGGGAGCTGTAAGAACACTCTTGCCCATAGTTTTAGAAGGCCAGTAAATGCTGGATTTGAGGTTGCTCTTGCACAAGGAATTCTGTACATTTCTAGGTGCTTATCACTTCAATTGTTAACAGTCACTCTCCCTGAGTAACCTGCTTGGTATGTCTCTTGGACAGACCATATCTATTTCCTTATTAGTGAGTCCTGTCTCCCTGATCCAGACTTTCCAGCCTCTTCCAGCTCACTTAATTCCTTCAGCCCACCCAGTTTCTATGTTTTGGTTGTTGTTATTGTTTACATGTGTGTGGTTTGTTGGTTTGTTTTCTTGGGGTTTAATTTTTAAAGCTCTTTCTTTGTTTCATTGCAAAGCATCCCCATAGCCTGGCTCTCTGCATAGCTAAGTTGCTGGCAGGAGAGAGAAAAGCATTCCCTGTCTTCAGCTCTGATTCTAGCGCTGGTCCGTAATGGTGCACAGCTGATTGAAATCACATGATGTCCTCTGGGGTTGGTGACTTTGCTGTTCCGGTCAGGACTCCAGTTTGAGGGAAAGGTGTTCAAATTGAGGGTGCAGTCTGTGGAGGTTTGAGTCACAAGGCAAACTTAGGAAAGGCTTACAACCGCCAAGTAAGGATACGTATACATCCCCCAGTGTCGCATGCCAGCTGATGGAATGGAAGATTTTATCCCCTATTACAAATCCTACTTATTTATCAAGCTAACATGCATTTGAAATCTGTCAGGAATGTTCTTCCTCCTTAAGGACAAGGTCACCAGCAACTTTAGTGATGAAAAAAGATGGCTTCATTTTCTAAAACATCCTAACACTTTGGCTTAAACTTGCCCAAGTAAATTCAGCCTTAAGGTGGGCATATAGTATGAAAAGTTTCAACCCAAACTGCTGTTTTGGCAAAGCTGTGAGCAATGAAAATGTGTTTTAAGTGTGGAAAGTATTGAACAATCTCTGTACAGCTAAGGCAAAACTTAGATTTTGGTGAATGAAGGGAGCTTGTTCTGGAGTTTTGGGCTAAAATTCAACAACTTCCTGGGTAACTGGGGAGGAGGTCACAGGAGCCTGGAGATTGACACCCATCTACAAGAAGGGCTGTAGGGAGGACCCAGGGAACTACAGAACTCTCAGTCTGACTGCAGTACCAGGGAAGTTCAAGGAGCAGATGATCTTAAGTGCCATTGCACAGTGTGTGCAGGGCAACCAGGTGATCAGACCCCACCCAGCATGGGCTTGTGAAGAGCAGTCCCTGGTTGATGAACCTGATCTCCTTCTACAATAAGGTGACCTGCTTAGTGGATGATGAAAAGACTGTGGATGTTGTTTACATGTACATTAGTAAGCCTCTTACACGGTCCTCCACAGCATCCTCCCAGAGAAACTGACTGCTCATGTCTTGAATTGGTGGATGCTTCTCTAGGTTAAAAAACTGGCTTTCTGATTGGGCTCAAGAGTGGTGGTGAATGGAGTTAAATCCTGTTGGTGGCTAGTCACTAGTGGTGTTCCACAGAGCTCAGTGCTGGGGCCAGTTCTCTTTAATACCTTTATCAGTGATGTGCACTAGGGCATTGGGTGCACCCTCAGTACATTTGTAGATGACACCAAATTGGGCAGGAGCATTAATCTGCTGCAGGGTAGGAAGACTCTGCAGAGGCATCTGGACTGGCTGAATCCATGGGCTAAGGCCAGTTTTATGAGATTTAACAAGGCCAAGTGCCAGGTCCTGCAATTGTGTCTCACCAACCCCTTGCAGTGCTACAGGCCAGGGGCAGAGTGACTGGAAAGCTGCCCAGTAGAAAGGGACCTGGGGGTGCTGGTTGACAGCTGGCTGAACAGGAGCCAGCAGCATGCTCAGGTGGCCAAGAAGGCCAACAGCATCCTGGCCTGTATCAGGAATAGTGTGGTCAGTAAGAGTAGGGAACTTACTGTGCCTCTGCACTCAGTATTGGTGAGGATGGACCTTCAATACTGCGTTCAGTTTTGGGCCTCTCGCCACAAGAAGAACATTGAGGGGCTGGAGCATGTCCAGAGAAGGGCAGTAAAGCTGGTGAAGGGTCTGGAGAACAGGTCTTAAGAGGAGGGGCTAAGGAAACTGGGGTTGTTTAGTCTGGTTAAGAGGAGGCTGAGGGTAGATGTCATTGTTCTCTACAACTACCAAACAAGAGATCATAATGAGGTGGGTGTTGGTCTCTTCTCCCTAGTATCAGGTGATAGGATGAGAGGAAATGGCCTGAAATTCAACCAGGGGAGGTTTAGATTGGATATTAGAAAAAAATTGTTCACTGAAACAGTGGTCAGGCATTGGAACAGGCTGCCCAGGCAGGTTGTGGAGTCACCATACCTGGCAGTGTTAAAAAAAATTATGTGGACATGGTACTTCTGCACATGGTTTAATGGCCATGGAGGGGTCTTAGGCTCACAGTTGGATTTCATGTTCTTAGAGGTCTTTTCCAACATAAACAATTCTATGATTCTGTGATTCTAACTTTAATTCAGGATTCTTGTAAGGGGAAGCCTTTACCACACTTGAAACTCTCCAACAACAATTATGCCAGCTGAACTTTTTACTAGCACTATTACCCAGTGAAATGTAGAGAAGCTCTATGCTAGCGTAACTAAAATTTAAGGAGCTTTTCTTGCAGGTTTCTGCAGCACACTGCTAAAGCTCCCAGAAAGCCAAGCAGCAAATTGTGTTGTGGCATTCAGTTTTATAATTAATTCTGGACTGTTTTGAGCATGTGCATCACCTGGGCTGGAAGTAACTGCAAAACCCTTAGGTGTCTGCATCTGCATCCCAGAGAAGGTATTCTAGAAACACAATGACTGCCTTGTTCATCCTGTTTTGATTTGATTGATTTATTGTCCTGTCAGTTATAGACTGGCCATGTGAAGGGCACGAGTCTCACGTTTGACTGATTGCACTGTAAAAGAAAGCTCTTTTCAGATCACCCTGAAATTCTTACCATGCTTCTAACCAACCATGCAAGCTCACCTCAGCCAAAGTTGCTTTTGTAGCTCTTGCTGAAACTTGAAACTGGGAGAAAGGTATAGAAACTCTGTATGCAGATTTTGGAATGTTAACCTCACATAGGAACTTTTTGTTGTTGTTCCATTAAGTTTTCTTAAGGCTTTGTTCAGCAGTGCAGTTACTTTCACAAGTACTTAGATTAGCTTGTGTCTCATTTATAAGGATGAAATTGTTTGTTTGATAAAACACCCACCACCAGTGTGCACTGCTTGTGAATACTGTTTCTAGGATCCTAGTTGTGATACCTCAGCTAATGCCATATAATAGGTCTAATCTCCCATATGAATTAAAGCTCCTTTGATCTTTCCTCATATGTCACATTTTTAAGATCTCTGGCCAGTATTCTGCTTCAGTATTCTGTTATTGCACTTTTCCTAATTCAATCGAGTTCATGTTAGTTAATTCATAGTCTTTGATACGTATCGAGTCTTAAGTTCATTGTGTTTATGATACCTAATTGCTATAGGCAAGTCCAATCACTGACTTCTATTTCAATGAGATACTTCTTCAGTTCCTTTACTTGAGATCATACCTGAATCACAAGGACAGGCCATAAAGCTTGCCTTTGATTTAATCAGTATGAGTTTACTCTGTTTTTTCATTGTCTTTTCAGATGTATCTACTTCTTTTAAATGCAGTCTTGAAAACTCTTTAATTGTAAATTCTGGTAGCTGCTTGGTGGACTTGGTGTAAACCTCTGTCTCAGCTCACAGTACTGCAGCACAGCACTTTTTAGGGTGTCAGGTAATGATAGGGCTAGGGGGAATGGATTAAAAAAAAAAAAAAACAGAAATGGGTAGATTCAGACTGGATATTAGGAAGAAGTTCTTCACCATGAGGATGGTGAGACACTGGAACAGGTTGCCCTGAGTGGTGGTAGAGGCCGCATCCCTGGAGGTTTTTAAGGCCAGGCTGGATGTGGCTCTCGGCAGCCTGATCTAGTGTGAGGAGTCCCTGCCCATGGCAGGGGTGTTGGAACTAGATGATCCTTGAGGTCCTTTCCAACCCTGACAATTCTATGGTTCTATAATATTTTGACATAGGTAGTCTTCTATTGTTCAAGCATATAATGTGAAGAGGAAAACCAAGCACCCCTGTTTTTTTTGGAGAGGGCTGGTGTGAAGCCTTGTTGTGTTCAAAACATTAAAGTCAGGATGTGACAGAGACTCAGTGATGTGTTCACACTCAACTAAATTTCTCCATCACCTGTTTTCTCTAAGAAGCTGTTTCCCAGTGATTGCATGATACATGTTTATTATGCTGAACTTTTAAAAGGTCACTCATGAATTTCAAGGACTCTCTCAGATGATTGGTGTCCCTTTCGGAATACCAGCCTGTTTTAAGTGGAAACATAGTAACTGAGTCAGTTTCTTGCTTTGTTTCCAAGATTACAGTTGTAAATGCGTGTTAATGCACAAAAGAAGCTTGTCTTCCTGTGAACAAATACCAAGACAAGTCTTAATGGAAATGAAGAGTTCATAAAATGTTGGCAATAGTTAGAATTTGTAAATGATCCTCAGCATTTCTAAGTATATCCTATGAAGTCTTTCTTCTCAGGAATAAAAACAGAACAACCACCAAACCCAGACTGATTTACTGCTTCAAAAGTTTTGCTGTATTATCTGCAGCCTTGCGATAGTTTCGTCTGGGAATTGAATTCAGACAATTGTCACTAACTAAAGGGATTTGTGTCCTAATATTCTGATAGGAACATGAAAGCATTTTACCAACTGAAAGATCAGTGTTGTAGTCTGTATTTGTTTTGTGATTTAAGCCACAGTTTTGACTAGGAGCTAAATAATGCTATGCATTACAAGTTACTGCAGAATGTCTAGCAAATCTTTTCAAAATACAACACACAACCCCATCATTCTTTCCCAGTGAGCATTGCCTGGATTTTGTTGTTGGAATAAAATGTGCTTTAGTTTCATGTTTTCCTGCATGAGGGGGAAAAAAAGTGGATAAGATGTATCCTCTATTTCATCTCTGGTTCTCACAGTGTATCAGTTTTTGTCAGCATGTGTAACAGTATATGAGTACTGGAGTAATTTACCTCCCTGAGGTCTGTGTTGGAGCATGACTGAATTAATTTAGATGTACATGTGGTAGTATTGTCAGACTTTAAAAGGGGCTCTATACTAATGCTTAACTATATATATATTATTTTTTTAAGGTATGTTCTTTATGTGCTACTTAATCAGCTGGGTTTATAGTGTTTTTTTTTTAAGTAAACACAAGTGCTTTCAAGAAAGGTGCAGCAATGGAAGTGTTGGCAGTATCCCCTGGTTTCACTATCAGTGCAAATATGGCTTATGTTTACCAAAGCAGAGGGGGGGGGGAAAGGCAAATAGAGGGTTTCTGTGGTATTTTTTCCCATGACTCATTTGTCTGAGAAAGGCATTGCTTGTTCTTTAGTTTTTGACTAAGTATAACACATATAACACAAGTACAATACTAACAAAATCAAACATGCTTTTTTTCTCTGCTGTTCCAAGAAAGCAGAAGAGAAAATGGACACATCATTCTTTTTCTTCTCCTTCTCAAGATGGTGATGCTAAACAGTTTTTTTTTTTTAACGGTTTCAAAATCAAGCTTAGGATGATTCCTGACTTCTAAGCAGTATTCGTGTTTGGTCATCATGATCGTAAAGGCATGAGTCTGCAATGTGATTCAAAACCTCTGTGAATCCTAACAGCTGTATTGAACTCTTGAATGCTTGGCTCACTCAGTTTTAAGAGTTTCAGTGGTAGTGAACCCTTAGGAAACTGGGTTACTTAGGGCCTGATAAAGGGATGTATCCAGTTGTAGCCTAACTCAGGGTGTCTTCAGCATTCTTCTGTGGAGGTCTTCCAAGTACTTTCAGGAGGCAAAATATTTTATAAATTACATGGACAGATAAATTCCTGCTTATCCCAAGACCTTTCTTGATCTTTTCATCCCAAAGAAATACTACTTGTAAGCTTTGGATTTGGGCCCCTCATTCTAAAAGAACATGCCATTGAAAAGTTAGGCTTATTTCCATAGTCTCATGTTCTTCATGAGTTTAAGGAAATACCTGGTAAGGTGTCCTATTTCTTGGTCTTTGTTGAGGCTGGGTTGATTTTTTTGTTTGTTTTTATCTGTCATTACATTCTTCAGTGTTGAAAAGTTACTGCTATGTCTGATAAATTTCATTCTCCTATTATTAAACTTATTTTTACAAATCCCTCAAGATTTTTCAAAGGTTTAGCCATCACTGACCATTCTTCTGTATACATTTCAGTTATCTGCCATTCTACAACTTCTTCCAAAGTTCAGTATTACTTTTTCTAGGTCATCATTTAATGTTTATATTGTAAGACTTCTGATTATATCAGATTTTGTACTGCTGATATAAAGGATCTGCAGCTCACAGACACCTGGAGTGAGGATACCTTCTTGTGAGCTCCTGGGGTCGAGCAAAACTTACTTTTCTCCAGCGTTGTTAATTGGTGCTGCTGCTAAGCTGCCCTTCTTTCTCAGTTGTCCTGCATCAGCCAAGCTCTTGGATTGTGAATGAGTCTCTACACAGGAGCTCTGTCTCCATTATTTCTATTGTTACTTTTCATATGTTGGCACACTGTCATTGTCTTTGAGTGTAATACTAATGCATTGACCATCTCTTATGTGTGCAGCGTTCCTGCACAGGTTATTTTAACAGCTTGTATTTGTATTCCCTTAGTGTGCCTCATTCCACTGTGCTCTTCCTGTCACCAGCTGATTCCTATTTATTTATTTTCTTTTTAGCCATATTTGCATAATGACATAGATGTTTTACTGTTACTTTCCTTCCTCACCAACTTACAACTGCTCCAGATCTATTTTTAGTATTTTACCTTATCTCTTCCTTGCATTTGCTTGTGGTTTAAGTGCTTTCAGCTTATTGTTTCTTTTTATAACTTCCTGTAAAAAAAAAAGCTTAAACATAAATATGGGCTTGAAAACAAAGGAGAGGATTGTTTTACTAGACATAACTGTGACCAGCACGTTAGTTTTGCATTTCAGACACACACACCTCATATAAGCTATCTTGTCATGTTTGTTTGAGGGGTTTTTCCTACAAATCAATCAACTTGCAAAGTACCTTTTCATACAGTCTCATTGCAACAGCTCATAAAGAAATGAAAATCTGGTACACAGACATTCCACATTTGGGGATAGAAGCTATATGCATTCTTGTTCTTGCAGCCTATCTCATAGCTGTTTCAGCTGCTTTTAAGCCCTCATTTGAACAAGACAATGTCTGTGGAATAACAAAGAGAGTCCAGGCTGCGCACACGCTGCCAGTAGTATTTGGCTCCAGCTCATGGCAACTGAGCACAGTGCTGCTGTGCAGGTACATTGCTTACATAGTTCCTGCACTTTCTTGTTTAAACCAGCAGTTGGGAGACCAGATATTTGGCATCTCCTAGGTGAACAGACTCCTGAAACTCTTCCAAAATGCTTTAATGTTTTTCTGGTAATTTTATGTTTACCCCCCTGAAGAGTTCTTTTGTAACTGTGTATTTTGAAAAAAAGCATTTTAAAGTTCAATAAAGCTGCTAGGCTCTCATAATTATACTAAGGTTGGTTTAGAAGCCATTCACTGTTTAGCAGCACCCTACTGAGAGAAACAAGGATGACTTGTCCATTTAATATTTTCTGCCTCTCATAGTCCCTTCCCTGAATAGGATGGTAGATTTTTATTATAGTGAAAAAGGAATAAGGTAGTTCTTTCATTCTTTGGAAAACATATGCAGTAAACAAATGAGAGTGTTCCTGTGGTCACTGACATGCACCTTGAACACTGAGAAGCACAGTTCCTGTTCATTTCTTGAAACAATCTATGTAGGTTTCTCCCAATCCAGAGAAGATAAGCCTGTGAAGTTTTGTAGAAGATAAGTTTTTTTTCCTAATGCTCTCTCCAGAGCTGCTCAGGCAACATCTTAAAATACACGTGCAAAAAGACTCAATACCAAAGCAGGCATCACCAGCAGTACAGATGGCACCAGCAGTGAAGCCAGTGGCACTGGCTCCACTATAAAAGCCTATTAGGTGGGAAGTTTTCCTAAATAATAAGGTGAGCAATTGATGTGGATCTCAGTCCTGCAAGAGAAGAAACAGTAGGGACACAGTCCACAAAGTGAAGCTGGGAGAGGACAGAGGTTATAAGAGGCTGCCACAGCACTAATGGCAGCTTTGACCTAGCTGTGTTACGCATACCAGCTGGCCTGTGGTCACATCCCAAGCAGCATCTCTGGGAAGCCATGTCTGTCTTCCAATAAAACCCATTTTCAAGGAAGACTAAGGAAGAATCTAGATTTTGCAACAGCAATTATGTCATCTCAAGTCATTGGTATTTTTACAGCTTCAATTCAGATGAGATCATTATCCAAATGATGAGTCAGTCCAGTTAAAATTTTTGGCTGTTCTGGCTATGCTGCAAAGGGGCCAGGCTGCACCAAAAAGCTTTGAGAACTTCTGCTTTGTTATTCCTGTGCCCTCTTGACAGCTCAGAGAATACACAGACAAAAGTGATTTTAGGAGTAAGGACACAAATGGTGATTTCATCCTGTTTGTGTTTTGGTTTTTAACTTGGAAAGCTCTGCTTTACCCTGCTGCAGATAGTGTAGTGTACACCAGCCAGGGGATTTTTGGAATTTATCCTACATGAAACACTGCAGTGATCTGTCCACACTTATTGTAGACCAAGAATAAAAGTTTAAAAGAAAAACAATACCCTAAAAGAAGTAACTCCATTTTTTAAGGATGGCATTAGCTGAACACAGATTAAATATTTTTATGTCTAGTTTCATGTAGAACTATGTTCTCTGTTGTATAAATAAGAAAGGGGAGCCTGCTGTGCCATTTTGGTGCAGTAGATGCTAAATGTTTGCTCTCCTGTGTATGTTGCCGATACTGCTCATCCAACACTGCTTGGAGGCTGTTGGGGTACTGGATATGCTTGCAAGGTGTTTTGCTTCTATTTTGGTGTGTTCAGTGGAGTGTTGAATTTGTAACAGATTTTGCAAGGATGATAACTTTTTTTTAATTCACATTTTTATACAGGTATTTTAAGCACTCCAGGGTCCCCTAATCTTTTCTCAGCTATAACCTACAATAGATAAATCTCCTGATTCCACTTTCATACAGAGTGGAATGGAAAGTTATTTTTTAAGGAGAGAATGTTCCCAAGCTTTTTGTACTGTGTTTATTACAGGATAAACATATAACTCTGTCAATAGGAAGATTTTGCACATTATCAGAGATCTGAAGCTTAGCAATGGGTAGTAGTCATTGGAAAGCATTTCTGTACACAAAGGAATGCTTCTGCTGGCAACGGGCACTGACTGCAGAGATTGTAACATTGGCCTTTTGCTTTCTACCTGCACATGTTTTGTCCTCTCCTTATTTAGGTATTCTGTTTTGACCTTTTCTTTCTTTTCACTGCCTTGATGGTTTTGATTATTTAATTGATTTATCTGAGATACTTATTCCATGATCTTAATGTAGCCAAAGTCTGTCAGAAAAGCATGTTCTTCCCACTTGAGATAGAGATAAAAGTGCCCTTATGTGACCTAGTATGTTTGTTTCAGAACATGACTGAAAATAGGTGTTTGAGGATAACATTGTGAACAGGAAAATCCAGACCTTTCTGGCTTTGTGAGATAAGATGCTGAAAACAATTCCAATACATGTTTAAATAAATATGTGGTCTGCATGACCATATTTTCTTTCCATTCTATGAATGCTGTTAATGGTTTATTCTGATCTGCTTAATATTGTCCCTGATGGAATGAACTTGTTTTCTAAGGGGGAAATCATTAGGGAATAGAAGATAAAATGTATTATTTGCAACCACGTATTTTAAATAGCAAACTAATGCTAATAATTGACATTATCAATTTACAAAATGCAGTGTACTGTGTAGAATTGTTTTGAAACAGCAAGCTGTATGATACACAGTTAACAAACCTGTTTCTTTACTGTGTACATACACTGCACTTTTAATTTTGTACTTAAGTTCTTTATTTATAGAGAGCTTGAACTGCAACAAGGAGCTCTAATAGACATCTCTGTATTTAAGCAACATTTCAGAATCCAAGTGAATGTTTGAAGCTTACAGAGCAGACCGTTTTCCTCTAAAGCGTGTTGTACACAAGGACTTTTTCTTAGTGATAATGTCTATCGGATATTGGGAAATCTTCAGATATGGAAGCCTGATTTTGGTTTATTTACATTTACCAAGGGGAATACATAATCAAGAACTTTCCACCTTTTGGCAATAGTACCATCAGTTGTTACATTCACAGTTGTTTGTATACTACATTTGCTTTCCAAAGAAATAATGCAGTGAAAGCTTTGAAAAGAAAACTCACCAGCCCAATGTATAAAAAGACTTTCTGTTCTGAATTAGGTGTGCTCCCTACAACCTCATGGAACCTTTTGAATACCTGCTATTGTCCTATAGCTTCATTTTTTTCAGTAACATATGCATGTGAGCAGAATTATTCCCTATAGATGTTATGACTGAAGTTAGGTTATTCTCCAAAATACAAGTAGAGAAGGCTAGTTGTGGAAGTAAGTTTGTTTCTTTGCAGGTGAGTTTATGTTTCCTGATATGACGGTCAAGATGTTACAGCATGTTGCTTTGCAGTTTGTGTATTTCAACAGTGAACACTGTAGGAAAACATTACAGTTTACTATCAAAGCTGTTTCTCAGTGACCAGGAAAATCAAGGTTACTGTTAGAGATGTGATCATTTAATTTGATATCATTTGTACGTGGTCATACTTTGTGGAGAAGGAAATTTCCCTTGCAATCAGGGTGTCAGGGCTGGAAACTGAAAGTGACAGAGGAATAGCTGAGGTTTTTTGTTTGAAGGATGACAAGAAAAGTTCTTGGCAAAGTGCATGACACTGAGGGATATGTCAAGCTTCCAAAGTTTTAGGGTTTGTAATGGCAGCATTCAGGTTCAGTCCCCAAGTGTTGCTACAGACTTGGCTCTATGTCTGAGGGACATCTCGTCTGGAAAACTGGGATGTTTAATAATGCTTTCTTCCTATATATCTAGATGGCAGGAAGGTGCATCACTAACTTATCTATATGCTTATCCCACCCTCACAGGTCCAGTTTTAGTTTGCTGCCCTACATGCTTCTGTGACACAAACTGCAGGATGTCAGTGAATAGAATAGAATAGAATAGAATAGAATAGAATAGAATAGAATAGAATAGAATAGAATAGAATAGAAAGAATAGAATAGACCAGGTTGAAAAATATCTTTGAGATCATTGATTCCAGCCTGTCATCCAACACTATCTAATCAACTAAACCATGGCACTAAGCACCCCATCCAGTCTCTCAATGGTGCAGCATTTTCAGAGAAAGTAAAAGTGAGAAAGGTACAGGTGGTTTTTCCCTGTAGCCCTTTTCAGCTTTCAAAATTTTGTATTAGTTAATATTTTCAGTCATATACATTTTAAGGACAAAGAAAGGACTGTTATCAATACCTAGTCTAGCAAGTAAATATGCATAAAATAAGCCAGAATTTTGTGAATGGTTCAGCTTGTAGAAGTATGTCCAGTCTTGGCGTTAGAATTGAATACAGGTCCTAAAAAAATAATCTGTTTAATTTTGTTTCTTGCTTTTTCCAGAATCTGAGTTCTTTGCAGTGAGCTTCCATTTCTAAAGTTTGGAGATCCCAACTGAACACAGCCTTTGTGTAATTACTAATTTATAAAATATCCCATATCAAACCTTCTCAGTTCTTCTCTCTTGGCTGTGGTTAAACAGTTAGCCATTGTTAATCATTAAAGCTCATATTCAGTAGGTATTTGCAGAGATAATGTGTGTGTCTGTTTCTCTGAGTATATTGTCTTTCTTCAGACTTGATAAAAGGATTTTTCTGCCCTTTATTAAAATTTACTGTTATATGAGGTGACCAGATACTTCAGATGTTTACAGCTTAGATCCTTCACAAGCCTTTCCAGTTACATTACTGATTGATTCTCCTCATCTCTAGTACAGTGAAAAGTCAGTGTTTGTTTAATAAAGGTGTGCCTGCTATGCACACAAGTTCATATGCATTAATGTTTTGAGCTACTCTTAGGTATTGATTATTTTGAAGACTGTTTACATTTGAATTAAGAGGAACATAAAGGAATGCATACATTTTGAAACATGATTAGTTCTCCATCTCATATGTCACTAATGTCATAGCTGAGCAGTTTGCTCGAGCTGTATGGCCCAGATGCAGTGTGTCCTGTTCTGCCAAAAGTGTGTGCTTTCCATTGCACATCGTCAAGCTGGGGAACAGTGGACACCTGTGATGTGACTCAGTAACTGGTGGCTTTCTGGAGAGACTGACGTAGAAGATTGTTTACTGGCATATGCAGTGAATTACAGTGCAAATACCTCTGGGTAGTTCCTGTTCACAAAGGGCAGTTCTCAAGTATACACCCTTAGATCTTGTGTCAGCAGAAGAATGACCAGCTTCAGGCTGCTCATATAGGCTGGAGTTCCAAAGCCTTTGTTGTCTTTCTGCTAACGCAGTGCCAACTGTGAAAGCAGATAAAGCAACAGTTTCCTTCTGAGAATTTACTGAAATATTTTTTCCTTCATGCAAGGAGCCAAGGCTATTTGCAGGGGTGCCTGCTTTGCCCAAAGGCCAGTATGGTGACCTATGTTGGTCTAATTTCAATAGGCACCTTCAGTAGGTGCCTTTTTTTTTTTTTAGCTTGTTTGTCCAAAATAGCTTCACTTCCCTTCAGTTTAAGAGTCTGTTCCTACCTGAACAGCCCTGCAGCTTTGATCTGCTGTGTTTGCGAGGGTTTTCATGTCTTACTGTCTTTTTCGTGAGCAATTCTCCAGAATTTGCTGGATATTGACACAAGTGAGTTCCTGTTGTTTTTGCTCACCTGCCTTACATTAAACAATAGGCAATTTCCTAGTATAATAAATATATTAATACAATATTAATAAATTATTAAAATCAGGTCCAAATCTGTCATGATGAACTCATGGGAGCGAATTGCTTTTTACAACAAGCACAGACTGCAAATTTATGGTCTGATGCTGTAACTCATGCACACACTATTAACTGTTTAAATGCCAAAGCCTAGTTTCCTTTTAAGGTAAAAATCTTAGTACAAAGATAGTAAAGATTTGTTTGCTACTAAATATTAGTAGTAATTTCCTTCTGCCTTCACATTTTCCTCATAACCACTTTTTGTCCCCCACAAAAGTCATTTAGAAGCTCTGATTAAGAGCTGTTATAAGAAGTAACTGCAACACAATATTTGTGTCCACTTGACAAATGGGATATTGTAGGTAACCAAGACAGGGGTCTTCAGATGGGACTCTTGGAGGCTCAGACTTCAGTGAGCTAGCAAGAAATTAATGTAGGAAAAGAAACTCATGATTCCGCTCCCAGATGGTAAATTCCTGAGGAGTTAGGCTATCACTAATTGTAGCCAAGATTACTCCCTTAGTGGTGATTTTTTGTGATGTGTAATTTTCTCTTGAGATAGCAACAATAGAAATACTACACATGAGCTTTCCTTAGCCTCATAGGTTTTAATAAATTTTGGAATTGAAAAAGATCTTGAGTAAGTTTTCAAAACACAACATAATGGCTGTAGGTTTAAGGAATTTTGTAAGTCAATAAATAAAGAGCAATGGAACAAATCTCCTGCTTGGGAATTGCGGTTCAGAGGAGATGCTGGAAATCCAAGTTAGTTTGATCTTCTCTTAGTGGGGGAGCAATAGACAAAGTTTTCTCTGGATGAGGGAAGAAGGAAATGAATCCTGTGTCTAAACCTCCTCTGCAGTTGGTCTGAAAATTTGGAAACTCTCATACTTCTAGTGATTGTTCAATGATATATTGGTTCCATTAAAGTCAGTGGGAGTTTTGCCACAGCTTTTAATAAGATCAGAAAGAGAACAGTACATTCCAACTTACTGTAAGATGGAAATGAGTTTTATAATTGTTTGTTTAACAGTAATGTATTTTCTGTAGCATAATATGAAAATGCCCATTTGCAAGGTGGGGTGAAGTCACTGCCTTGTGCAGCCCCAGGAGAACAGTCACTATCAGCACTTTCTGGGTTGTTTTTTGTCTATTTATTTATTACTTGTTGGCATACCTAGAATTTGTTCGGTTGAGCACCTGAGGGATAGTTTTATCTAAGATTTGGTATCTACAAGCTCTGCCTTTGTTAGGAGGAAGCTGAAATAAACAGGGCATAGTTCAAATGAAAGGCAAGGAAACAGGGATTTGATTAGGATACTTCAGTGAGTTTTAACTATTCTGAAAAATATTTTAGTTGTATTTCACATCTTAGATTGTACCAACAGGATGCATTGTGAATCTGTATTCCTCCTATTATCTGTGAAATGCATCTATGAACAGAGTATGGCATGTTTTCAACAGCCTGTCACAATAATGCACTCATTAATAGGCCTGTGCAAGTTTATAACAGTTAAATATTTATGAAATATGCAAATGTTTGCTATCATTAAATTCACAAATGATGACTAATCAAAGCTTTGTTTTCTGTTCTTCAAGTAAAAAGCTCTGCTCTGGAATATTGTTTAGGTCGACAATAATCTGATGAAAATATGAAGGCAGAGGGAGGGAGATGGAATCCTTTGCTTTGTTCTCTACCATGTTTCTGAAGCTGTTGAACCATTTCAGCTTCAAAGCACCTTCTCCTGTTCTGTTATCTGACCTTGAATAGTTTTTGAGACATTGAAATGTGTTGCATTTAATGCCAAACAAAGACATGTCCTCCCTTCTGCTCGATCTAAGTGTTTCCCTTGGTGAGTATGCACTACTTACCAGAAACTAGTGCCAGCAGAGCTCCTCATGGTCTGCAAAGAAAGCTTACTCCAAACCTTTTGGGACAGTGTGTTTTTTTCTTAAGTACATAGCCTTTCTTACATTTGCAAGTCACCTCTAAGTGTTTGTGTGGGCATAGAAACACAGAGATGCAGCTTTAGTAGGGTAGGTGGTTGTTTATGGTGGTATCTCCTGAGAAATTCTGCTTGGTGTTTGGCCCACTGCTTTGAAGACTGACTGGCAGTTGGCAGGAGCCTTCTCCTTCCTCCTGAGCAGCAGCTACTGTGAGAATACACCTCTTGTGAGGGACCAAGCATATCAACATTTGTGGGGGTCAACTTGAGGTAATTGAGTCTTAGTGTGTGAGCCTCTTTCTGTTTGTTTTAAATACTGAGTCCACAAATACCAATATAAATAGGAGCTTCTTACATTCTCACAATTCAAAGCATTTTCACAGTGTTTATAACTGCTAATGTAAAAATGTTTCAGAGAAGGCATAACCCAGGCTTCCAAGATTTGCACATTTTGGGTTATGAGAAGCTCAAGCTTTTGTATCGTAAATAAAGTTTATAAAGTCCTCTCTGTAGTTGTGCTTTGGACTGTAGCAAGCTTTAGAAGAAAATGTCTAATTGTGCCCGGATTTATTTTATAAACTGGGACTATTTCAGCAGTCTGTGTGGCCTTCCATTCAGCTGTTTGTTTAAGCCAAGCCAAGAGCCACTTATCTAAAGATGATTTATTCTCACTCTTAAATTGACAGAACTAGGCTGGGAAAGGCAAGAGCTGAATTGTAGGGTTTCATCTGAGTCCCTGTCTTTGGTCAAACCATAAAGGGAGCAAGAAGGACTGTGTATAACATTGTTCTGGAAGGTACTTGTGGGCCTCTTGTACATTGCTTGTAAGGCTCCTTTTTAGAATAAACAGCTGTGGTGTGTGATTGACTCAGATTTGAACTTTGCAGCTATTCCTATCTGCTTGGTATGCCAAAGCAAAATTTTGCAGTTCATCTCTAAAAATGAAAACCTGAATTAAAATCTTACAATTTGAATCAGCTCCTGACTTTTTGGTTTTGGCAGTGTAAGTAAAATGGAGGCAAATGTGTTTCTTTATCTAGTTCAGAAAAATAGTTATTTATTTACTTAGCATTTTGCAATGTTTTGCAGTAAAAAGCAACAGCTGAACACTTAGCTGGAGATGTTAGAAGTATAACCGGAGGCCCAGTATTTAGCTGTCAAAATTGCTTCTAAAGAGGAAGAAGGGTTTAGTGATATTTTAAGATAATTTGTTTCATTAGGTTGTTTCATTGTTATACATTCAAGAACTCAGTTTTATTATCTCTGGCTGATGATGTTCCTACTGATGTCTTTTCACTGTGCTAGACTTCACTTCCCTGACCAAGACCATGTTCAGGGAACAGAGTAAATAAGGCTAGAGGTGTCATTTTGACCTGAATGACGCTGGTGTTGTCCTGCCAAGGAATGATGGGTTGTGTGGTGTGGTGGTATGGAACTGCTGAGACCCTCATGCTAGGGACCTGCTGTGGTATGCAGCTTATGAAGGGGTTAGCTGTGCTGGACTGCTTTTCTCCTAGGGCACCCATTTCCCCAGTGTTTACCTAATGCAGGTGGCCTCCTTCTACACTTGTAACTATCACGTGCAATAGTAAAATAGAGGGAGGCCTAAATGACTAAAGGGTGAGCCTACGGTTTTGTAGACTGCTTCCTCAGTGAGAGTTACTGAAGGGGTTAATATGAAAGGGGATAAGTTGGGCTGTCAAAGCAAATATTTTGACAGTCAGTCAGAAGTGGATATTGAGTGGTGTGCTGTGAAGAACATACAGTTCTGTCATGGGAAAAGCAGTATAGTTCCCTGTGATCCAGGAGGAAGTAATTAGAGACCTGCTGAGCCACTTGGATCCCCCCAAATCCATGGGACCGCATGGGATCCATCGTAGGGTGCTGAGAGAGCTGGCAGATGAGCTGGCCAAGCCACTCTGCATTGCTTTTCAACAGTCCTGGCTCACTGAAGAGGTCTCAGATGATGGAAGCCGGCCAACATGATGCCCATCCACAAGAAGGGCCAGAAGGAGGAACCAGGGAGTTGCTGGAACATGTCCAGAGAAGGGCAACAAAGCTGGTGAGGGGTTTGGAACGCAAGCCCTGTGAGGAGAGGCTGAGGGAGCTGGGGTTGCTTAGCCTGGAGAGGAGGAGACTCAGGGATGACCTTAATGCTCTCTACAACTACCTGAAGGGAGGTTGTAGCCAGGTGGTGGTTGGTCTCTTCTCCCAGGCAGCCAGCACCAGAACAAGAGGACACAGTCTCAAGCTGCACCAGGGGAGGTTTAGGCTGGAGGTTAGGAAGAAGTTCTTCACAGAAAGAGTGATCGGCCATTGGAATAGGCTGCCCAGGGAGGTGGTGGAGTCACCATCACTGGAGGTGTTTAAGAAGCGACTGGATGGGGTGCTTGGTTTAGTTGATTAGATGGTGTTGGATGAGAGATTGGACTCAATGATCTTGAAGGTCTTTTCCGATCTGATCTATTCTATTCTATTCTATTCTATTCTATTCTATTCTATTCTATTCTATTCTATTCTATTCTATTCTATTCTATTCTATTCTGGCATGACTTGAGACTGTGTCTTCTTGTTCTGTCACTGATTGCCCGGGAGGAGAGACCAACCCCCACCTGGCTACAGCCACCCTTCAGGTAGTTGTAGAGAGCAATAAGGTCACCCCCAAGTCTCCTCTTCTCCAGGCTGAGCAACCCCAGCTCTCTCAGCTTCTCCTCACAGGGCTTGTGCTCCAGACCCCTCACCAGCCTTGTTCCCCTTCTCTGCTCAAGCATCTCAATATCTTTCTTGACTTGGTGTCATCTTCAAATTTGGTGAGGGTGCACTTTATCCTATTGTCTATATCTATGATGAAGATATTAAACAGCACTGGTCCCATTCAAGACCCCAAGGGATACCACTTGTCATGTATTTCCATCTGGACTTTGAGCCATTGACCACTACCCTCTTGATGCTTCCACCAAGTCCTTATCCACCAAACAGTCCATCCATAAAATCCATATCTCTCCAATTTAGAAGGGTGTTGGGAGACTGTGTCAAAAGCTTTACGGAAGTGCAGATAGATGCTATCTGCTGGCCTTCCCTTGCCTACTGATGTAGTCACACTATTGTAGAAAGCCACTCCAGTGTGCTTTATCGCCAGTCATTGCCAAGTCTGATGAAGAGGAAATGCCCCTGCCCCTGCTCTGGTTTGTGTGCCATCCTACTTTATATGTTTCTGTCCATTTGATTGTGAGACGTCTATTCCAGCCTCAATAATTCTGTGATTCTGTGATTTCTGTGAAAAGGAGTTGTAGGAGAGTCTCTGTCCTCCATTGAAGTGGTCCAGTAGAGTAGGGAACAGGGGTTGCAGTCAGTCTCTTTCATGCTGTTTATGCTTCCTCCTCCTCCTCTGGGAAAGGAAAAGAAGGATGTTGACTTGCTGGAATGTGTCCAGAGAAGGGCAACGAAGCTGGTGAGGGGTTTGGAACACAAGCCCTATGAGGAGAGGCTGAGGGAGCTGGGGTTGCTTAGCCTGGAGAAGAGGAGACTCAGGGGTGACCTTCTTGCTCTCTACAACTACCTGAAGGGAGATTGTAGCCAGGCAGAGGTTGGTCTCTTCTCCCAGGCAGCCAGTACCAGAACAAGAGGACACAGTCTCAGGCTGCACCAGGGGAGGTTTAGACTGGAGGTTAGGAAGAAGTTCTATACAGAGAGAGTGATTGCCCATTGGAATGGGCTGCCCGTGGAGGTGGTGGAGTCACCATCATTGGAGGTGTTCAGGAGGAGACTTGATGGGGTGCTTGGCTGCATGGTTTAGTTGTTTAGGTGGGTTGGATTGGTTGATGGGTTGGACACGATGATCTTGAAGGCCTCTTCCAACCTGGACTATTCTATTCTATTCTATCCTATCCTATCCTATCCTATCCTATCCTATCCTATCCTATCCTATGAAAGTTCTTCCCAGAAAGAGTAATTGGCCATTGGAATGTGCTGCCCAGGGTGGTGGTAGAGTCACCATCCCTGGAGGTGTTCAAAAAGGGATTGGACGTGCCACTTAGAGCCATGGTTTAGTTAGTCCTGAGGTGTTGGGTGATAGGTTGGACTTGATGATCTCTGAGGTCTTTTCCAACCTTATTGATTCTATGAAAGATCCTCATAGCCCTCCCCTGCTGCAATGTGGTGTCCCTCCCACGAGAGGGAGTCCTCCACAAACTTGTGCTTCCATGGGCAGCAATTCTCCCCCAACAGACTGCTCTGGCTCGGGCTTGCCTCAGACTCACAGTCTTCTTCAGGAGCAGTCCCCTACCCCAGTGTGGGGGTTCTTTGTGGGCCCCACTGTTGATCTCTAACACTTCAAGGAATCATCCTGCCATCTTATCATGGGCCAAAGGAAAATGGCGTCTCTGGTGCATCTCTCCCTATCCTTCCTCCCTGACTTCAGTGTCTGCATAGTGTCTTTCTCACATGCCACTCCTCTCCCAAACAAAAGAGCTTCCAAACCAAAAGAACTCACCCAACAGGTTTTCTCCATTTAAATGTTATCACAGAGGTGCTGATTGGCTAAACAGTGGCTGGTGGTGGGTTTGACTTTGGATCTGAGGGAGCTTCTTGAAGCTTCTTACAGGAGTCCATGCCAGTAGTCCACTCTGCCACTACCAAAACCCACACCAGACACAAACCCAAAATAGAAAAGCAGAATTGCAAAGGTTCTATTGGAAAGCAAAGTATATTCTGTTGAACTGTAGTTACCAATGACACTAGCTTTCAGGTGCTGTGGAGTTTTCCTTTTTGCAAAATGAGGAAGTATATGTTCCAGTCACGTGCTGAGGTTTGGCAGAGCCTCCATATCATCTTTAGACAGGCTCTTTTGATTATGCAGGGACTTTTCTACAGGTAATGAGTTTTAAAATGTTATTGCAATTGATCCATGCACTTGGATTTTAAGTGGAAAATAATCCAATGGTTTGGTCTTTCCTTTTGGTTCTAACATAACATCCCACATTTGTTATCAGTGCCATGTTTTTTGGCTGACACTGTTCACCTGGAGTTTCCACCTACTTAAGTAAATATGACCTTGTTCTCATCGGTGGTCAATGAACATTCTTCTATGTTCAGCAGGTGCAGAATAAGCAGTAGCAGCCATGATAGGTACTGGGCTCTTGTCCTTTGCACCTCAGTTAAAATCCTGGAGTTCCCATGGGTGCGGTGCTTGCTCAGAAATACAGATTCTAGAACATTTTGCAACTTCCCTTAAGAAAAAATAAAGGCATTTTCTATTACGTTCTGTTCAGCCATTCAGACAACATTGGAAGAGCGTAGGCTTGTAGTGGACATTTCCTACATTCCAGTTGTTACTTAAAGTGGAAATACTGAATCAACTTTTTTTTGGCAGGCTGACACTTCATCTCTCTGTTATTACAAAGGGTGTATTCAAGTCACCGGTACTATGTCAGGCTGCTTGAAAACTTGATGCTTTTCCCCCAAAAGTGGAAAATGAGATGAATTGTTACTCTAGCATGGCTAAAAGCACCACTGGGTGTGTTTTGCCTTTTTTCCTAAGGCAATGCCTTAACATCAAGCTAAGGGAGACAACTTAAGTCTGTGTATCTGCAGATGTAGATGAGGAAGAGAAATGTGAATAAAGTCTTGCAGATGAGTCACTACAACTAGTATTGGAAGGAGTGGAAAGTGCTGAATGACATTCTGCATGTGTTCGATGTTGTGGTTATGTGTTTTGTTTGGTGTTGAAGTGGGACTAGGATTCAACAACTGGGCTCAAAATTCCCAATAATAAAATACCAACCCCATAACAAGGCTTTAAAAAAAAAAAAAAAAAAAAAAAAAGAACAAGATTATTTTTCTAGCATCTGCTGATCTGCTGACCCTTTTGTTTTTGGCAGCAGTGGAGGTCCTGTTCTGGTTCTTGACTCTCTTGCCTCCAGTTCAATGTCAGTATTTTAATTTTTGTGTGGAAAACACCGAAGTGCTAGATTCTCATCATGGAGGGGTAACATGAGTGCATTTCCTGCTCCTGCCCTTGCTTTCAGGCAGCACAGTTTTAGTTCAAGTGCAGAGGCATATGCCATGACTAGTTTGTTATTTTGAGGAGAATATTTGGATACAAGTTGGAAGTATAGTGATGTCTGATTTAAGTGTAGCTCTGGGAATGTCATCAGCTACTGCTGAAAAGCAGCATAAAGGCTTGGGGAAAACCCTGGGGAATGTTTTGTTGCAGTCCCAGCCTGTGGAAGGGGAGAAATTGAGAGGAGTCAGGAAGCTCAAGGTTGACTCACCACCCCTCTTACCAGGGCCATTTTTCCTTAGATTCCTGTTCACAGCGGCATAAGTCACCAGAGGCTGCTGGCGTTGGCACCCGTTTAAGACAGTGTGTCTTAACCTTGATGTTAGCAGGCTGCTTTTCTAAAACACTGTTGCAAAGATAGATACAGAACCCTGGGAAGCACCCCTTCTGTGAAATTCAAGTTTCAAAATGTGGCTCTGTCACCACTTTACAAGACAGGACATCTTCAGCTGCAATCCTTTTCACCTCCTCTGGAGGCTTCAGTTGGCTTAGCTGCAATTAGCAGAAGCCCAGGAAGGTTAGAACAAGGTTCCTTTGTTAACCCTTGCATCCATGGCACATGGAGCTGTGTCTGCGTCGCTTCCCTGAGGTGCCCTGTGCTGTCTCCTCGGGCCAAAGGCAGGAATCATATTGTGTGTAAAACTGCTTGAGCGCGTACCGACGTTTTGCTGGGTAGCTGCCAGCAACCTTCGTAATTTTGACCAGAGATAGATGATGGGGGTGTGGTAGTAGAAGTGGGTGGGACCACTGGGTGTTACTGAGACCTTTGCTTGCAAATTGCCGAAACGGGGTGGGGCTGAACAGATACCATAAGTATGGCCAGGCAGTGGGAGATTAATCACTTCCCTGGGACAAAACCAGGAGATTTCCAGCAGATTTCTCTGAGGTGACTTATTAGAGCTTTTGCATGTTTATGTGCATCTGGATCTTGGCTCATTGTGGGGGTAAAAATGAAGATATTTTCTGTCTGCTGATGCATTGTCTCTTTTTACTTGTAGGTGTGTGATGTCAAACAGTGGGCAGTTCTTGTGGCCGCTCCCAACAGCCTGCAGCGACATGTGCCAGTATGACTATTAAGAAAGAAAAGCACACTTCAGACCTCAGCATCCCAGAAAGAAAAAAGGAAGAACTAAAAAGAGAGAACAAATGACTGCACTGCTTGCAAAACTTGGGGCCATTAACTTTTTCTCCTGAGAAATTTCATCTTGGCCTTTGTCAGAGAGCTGGAAGAGCTGGCAAAACAGCCACAGTTATTTTTCTTAGGTCCTTTGTTTCTTCCTTTCTTAATTTAAGTTTTTTTCCCCTTTGTACGTGGATTTTATACTCTTGGCTGCACTGATCACAAGCACTGGACATCAATATGTGTCATGTCATTGTAACGTGTCGGTCAATGCTGTGGACTCTCCTGAGTATTGTGGTGGCTTTCGCAGAGCTCATTGCTTTCATGAGCGCAGACTGGCTGATTGGCAAAGCAAAGCCTTCAAGCTCCGAGGATGGGGACAACAGAACAGGGGGGTCACAGGAGCCTTACCGTCCAACACTGGGCATCTACGGGCGCTGCACCAGGATCTCCCACATGCAGTTTTCTAGACGAGACACGCTTTGTGGTCCTTATGCTGAGAACTTCAGTGAGATCGCCAGTGGGTTCTGGCAAGCAACAGCTATTTTCCTAGCCATGGGAATCATGATTCTCTGTGCTGTGGCATTTGTGTCTGTCTTTACTATGTGTGTGCAGAGCATTATGAAGAAAAGCATTTTTAATGTCTGTGGTCTACTACAAGGGATTGCAGGTATGTGTACTTTGAGAGCAACTAAAGATTTTAGATTTGGGACAATTAGCTGAAGAAATACAGCAGTTCTGTCCAGTCTGCAGACAGACCGCCTTAGGCAGACCCAAAGCAGGTCTATATGCTGGTGTTTGTTCAAACACAACTGAAATTTATAGCAACAGAGCATGTAATACATTGACATTGGCAGCAGAATTGCAGCCTGATGTGTGCCAAAATGAACTGACCATTGTTGCTTTTGTTTGCTGTTCAGTTTTTTTCCTTCTGTTTGAATTTCTTTCAGTAACAAAAACTTCTTTCCTTTGTTACCAGCAGAGAGGAAAGTTAATACTCACATTAAGTCAGTCTATATCCCTCTTGCTAGTTTTGTAATTTTTCCATGGACTGTTCTCTCAGTGTCTCTTCTCCATGGCTGTTCTCTCAGTGTCTCAGAGGCTTCATGACTGTAGTGAGACTAAATAGTAATACCACTCCAAAAACAAGAAGAGCTTGCAGTTGCACACTCAGCTCTCCACCATTTCATGCTAAGCAGCCTCGTTCAAGGCTTTGAGCTTGAAAAGTGGTATCTTATGATAAACCCTGCCTTTACCCAGATTATTGTTCAGCTGCAGTTACGCAGCCTAGTGAGCTTATCTTTTCACTGTCCAAGGATCAGCTGTCCTTTGCCTGAAAAGATGGATTGGTTCTAGAGATTTGATGTTTCTGCTTAAACCCATGGATTTTACAGAGATTAAGTGACTGCTAGTAAACCAACACTGGACAGCTCTAGTTAGAGAAATGTTTGGCATTCTGTACCTGTCCCATCTGCAGGTTTTTACCTTTCGTGCTGTGTGTGTGTCTTCTGCCCTATCTATGGCAGCCCTCAGAGATCTGTGGGGAGGGAGGGAATGAGCAGGCCACCCCCACTTTCTGTCTTTGAGTAGCTTTTGAGCAGATGTTGTCATTAAATGGGTTTTGTTACAACAAAACTTGTTTGCTCAAAATGTGAATCTGAATTTTCCCCTCCTCGCCTCCACTGAGGTGGCTAAACATGTCCATGGTGGCTGTACCTAGACAGGCAGCATAATCAAAGGTGTTCAAACCTTTTTGAGGCCAGTTGATTTCATTTGCTGAGTTGAAACATAAATTAATCTTATTCTTGGCACACATGGGAAAATAGCCAAAAACTGAATCTGCTTCCTGCTGCAGAGCCACTGGTATAGGCTGGGGGACCAGCTGACACTGGCATGGTGGTGCTCTCTGTCCTCTGCTTCATGCATCTTCGATATAAAAGTGTACTGTTTACTTCTTGTCACCCACAAGGCTCATGCTCTGGGACAGAATTAAATCCTTAAGTTTGCTCAAGATGCCACTGCTCACGTGGTGCCATACAATTAGCAAATCAATGATCTTCAGGTAAAAATTACAAATTTTGCTGTAGTTACTCCTGGTTTTCAGAATTTACCAGAAAAAATGCAACAAGAAAGCAGCTCTGCAGTGCAGATGAAGCCAGGGGAAGGTTTAAGCTCCTTGCTTTCTTGCCTTGTACTTCAGAAATAATCCATAAGACTGGCTTTGCAGGAGATGACGTTACTTCTTCTCTGTTGGAGAGGCATTTATATGGGAGAGATTGATTTGCAGCATAAGTTGACACTTTGCATGTAAGACTTGGGTCTGTTAAGTAGTTAACTTCAGAGAACTTTACTTGCAACTTCCATACCATCTCACATGCCTAGTGTAACGTCAAGGTTAGCAGGAAGGTCTTGTATGATAGAATAATGTTCTAGGACCATGAATTTGTGTGAAGATACATGCGAGAACGGTTTTATGTTCTATTGTCTAACCAACTGTGCCAGTCATGGGGCTTGTGAATTGAACAGTACAACCAACAAAGCATTTTGTGTGTGTTGCAGAATAGATCAGTCACGAACTTTACTGAGGATAGAAGCACTTCCTTTTCTTATAAATCAGATAAATGACATAGCATGAAACCGAGAAATAGGAAAGGTCATGTTACTGAAACCGTTGCTAGGAGAAGTACACCCATGTGGGATACACCCACGGGTGCTGAGAGAACTGGCAGATGAGATTGCTAAACCCCTCTCTGTTATATTCCAAAAGTCATGGCAGTCTGGGGAAGTCCCCACAGACTGGGAAAGGGGAAACATTGCTCCCATTTTCAAAAAGGGTAAGAAGGAGGAACCAGGGAACTCCAGGCCAGTCAGTCTCACCTCTGTGCCCGGAAAGATCATGGAGCAGATCTTCCTGGAGGCACTACTGACTCAGAAGAGTAATGAAGAGGTGATTGGGAGCAGTCAGCATGGCTTTGCCAAGGGCAAATCCTGCCTGACGAACCTGGTGGCCTTCTATGAACAGATCACAAAATTAATAGATGAGGGGCGAGCAACTGATGTCGTTTACCCAGACCTGAGCAAAGCCTTCGACACTGTCCCGCACCACATCCTGGTCTCCAAGCTGGTGACACACGGGTTTGATGGGTGGACCACTAGATGGATAAAGAACTGGCTTGAGGGCCGCACCCAAAGAGTGGCTGTCAATGGGTCCATGTCCCAGTGGAGGCCAGTGACAAGCAGAGTCCCTCAGGGATCAGTCCTGGGACCAGTCTTGTTCAACATCTTTGTGGGTGCCATGGACAGTGGCATGGAGTGCACCCTCAGCAAGTTTGCTGATGACACCAAGCTGTGTGGTGCAGCAGACACGCTGGAGGGAAGGGATGCCATCCAGAGGGACCTTGAGAGGCTGGAGAGGTGGGCACAAGCCAACCTCATGAACTTCAACAAGACCAAGTGCAGGGTCCTGCATCTGGGTCAAGGCAATCCCAGGCACAAATCCAGGCTGGGCAGTGACTGGCTGGAGAGCAGCCCTGAGGAGGGAGACTTGGGGGTGCTGGTGGATGAGAAGCTCAACATGAGCTCTCAATGTGCACTTGCAGCCCGGAAAGCCAATCAGATCCTGGGCTGCATCAGGAGAAGTGTGGCCAGCAGGTCAAGGGAGGGGATTCTCCCCCTCTACTCAGCTCTGGTGAGACCCCACCTGGAGTACTGCATCCAGTTCTGGAGCCCCTATTCCAAGAGGGATCTGGAGGTGCTGGAAGGTGTCCAGAGAAGGGCCACGAGGATGCTCAGAGGGCTGGAGCACCTCTCCTATGAGGACAGACTGAAGGAGTTGGGGCTGTTCAGTCTGGAGAAGAGAAGGCTGCGAGGTGACCTCCTTGTGGCCTTCCAGTATCTGAAGGGGGCCTACAAGAAGGCTGGGGAGGGACTTCCTAGGCTATCAGGTAGTGATAGGACTAGGGGGAATGGAATGAAGCTGGAGGTGGGGAGATTCAGGCTGGATGTGAGGAGGAGGTTCTTCACCATGAGAGTGGTGAAGCCCTGGAATGAGTTGTCCAGGGAGGTGGTTGAGGCCCTGTCCCTGGAGGTATTTAAGCCCAGGCTAGATGAGGCTCTTTCCAGCCTGCTCTAGTGTGGGGTGTCCCTGCCCATGGCAGGGGGGTTGGAACTAGATGATCCTTGTGGTCCCTTCCAACCCTGACTGATACTATGATACTATGAAGTACACCTGACGGTATTTGATGCTAGCTATCTTGTGGCTAGTAACTCATTTTCTCAACATCAGTTTTATTTGGTCCAGTACTACTACCATGCCAGTAGCATTACAGCATCTATTTACTTAGTTGAAATTACTTTCCTTATGACTTACCACACCTGTTAATTCCAACTTCCTCAGTTCCTGAGTGTCAGAAAATGCTTAAGCAAGTTGTTCAAGAAGAAGCATTGTCAGTGTGGTTAATCCATACAGGGATTGTGATAGCTAGGATAATGCCCTCACCAGAGAACAAGATGCAACCCTGCCTTACTCATTTTAAGTATAAAATCATTCTTCCAAATATGAACAATTATGTTTTTAGTGAGCATAGGAGAAGAATTCACGAAGTAGTTTTCTCAGACTATAATCAGTCCAATATTTGCAAGTATTTCAGTGTCTCATTTTCAAAGATTAGATGCACACACAGTAATCTACAGGAACACAGGCTCTTGCAGACTTTTAAAATCTATCTATCTTTGCAGTGGATATTTAATAGAATTAAAACCATAGAAGTTTATTTATTCTTGGAATTATTTATGGAAAAAAACAAAAACCCAACACCAAGCCACAAAACTGAAACAGTAACAGGCACCAGATTTATCTTTTAAATCTAGCAACACCAGACAATGCTTACAATGAAGTAACAGAACAGAAAGCAGTATCTCTTCTGTTGTGATCCTTGGGCAAATCTGCAAACACTCATTTAGATCAGTGTGATGGAACCATACGCGTATCTGGTCCATGGAGGCAGTGTTCTTTTTGTGGCAGAAAAATTAGAAATACAGAGCCATACAGGAAAAAAATATGGATCTTGTTTAAACCCCTATAATTGCTCTGTTGTAGAGCAAGTTCTACCACTTATTTTCAGCCTGCAATGCCTTTCATTCTGGAGATACAGGCACAGTAATCAGCTTTGGAGATGTCTGATGATTGGTTCATCCGGAAAAGCATCTCTTCTCTTCCATGGAGGCTGTAAAGAATGGAGCCATGCACTTAAACAGATAATTAGTACCCATCAGCAAGAAGATCAGGCAGACATTCATTTGAATGTCTTTTTGGGGAAGGTATTCCATTTTTACAGTCTGTGAATCACTTGAACTGCAGAGGCTAGAAAAGGCAGCATGTTATTATATGGTAGCTTATAAGAACCAGTTAAAAGTAAATTTTCACAGTAATCATTTAGTTAGAGGAAGTAAATAATTTGTGTTTCTGACAAATCTTGGTGTGCATAGAGGATAGCTGCATATGTGTTTACAAGCCTTACGTGGGCTTGAGTTCTTAACTTGGTGCTAAGTAATATAATGTAAATATTGCCTGGCCTCAAAGGAGGGTAGGGGGGAGCTTAGGGCAGAGCCTGTAACAGGCTTCCTTCTCTGAAAAGTTTTCTTTATGAAGTTCATCGTCAACAGCTTTTCTTGGCTTTTGTTTTAGCCTCTAAGGGCAGAGCTGGCATCTGGCTTCGTGGCTGGTTGGACGTGGCTCCTTCCCCACATCTGGTGGCTGCCTGACTTGCAGGTGAGCCACAACCTGCCAGCAGCACCTTGACAGTGAGCCAGGAGGTGGAAGCTAAATTAGAAAGACATGTATTATCTTAACCACAAAACTTGAGCAGGCCCCTGTGTGTCCTTGAGGTGAGATACACCATTGTGTGCTTGGAAAGTCTTTGAGGAGAGCAGAGGGGAAAGGGTGTTGGTATGTCAAGATGGTGGCTTGTTTTGGGAGCTCAGTTTTTGTTGCTCCTGCTTTGCTCTGTTGGAGTGGGGCTGTATTGCTGCACAGGTTTATTTAAATGGAATGAAATATTTGCTCTTCCCTGAGGTCTTTCCAGAGTGCTGATGGCTACATTGGTGAGCTTTCTCACAGGTCACGCTCTTATTACCTCTTTGTCTCTTCATGGTCCATTGTTTCATAGCTCAGACAGTGCTTGACTAAATGGGTTTCTGACAGAAGTATTTAAAAAAAAAAAAAGGTATGGAAAAGTTGGGTTGTGTCAGTCAGGAGACCAGCTGTGTCCCAGCCATGCTCTGAGGGGGTGTCTCTAGTTTGGTAATGTGAATGCATGGCTGCATTTTCCTTTGTGAGGCAAAGCATGCTGGGCTGCTGGCAGTTACACCTTTAACATAATTACGTCCAGTCAGACCAAGCAGAGGTTTGTGTTTTCAAAGGCCGCTGCAGGCAGACCAGGAGCATTAGGTTTTCCTGGAGATTTTTTTGTCAGATCTGCTTGAGTCCAAATACTGCTGCTTTATTCTGGGAGACTGGTTTGTGGGGGGTTTTGTTGTTGGTTTTTTTCCCCCCTCTGCACAGTCCCAACCACTGAAATCTCTTCCATGGTACTTTCTCTTTCCATGTATGTTACAAGCTTTCCTGCATTCATTCTTCTGTCTTTTCCACAATTTCTTGGTTTCTCCTTTCTATTACTCTTTGTGTCCTCTCCTGTTCAGTGCTGTGGTAACTTGGGGAGTTCCTCCATTAGAAACCGTCACAGTACCTGAGCAATATTTCAGTTCCAGGAGTGCAGCATTGCCATAGGATAGAACAGAACAGAACAGAATAGAATAGAATAGAATAGAATAGAATAGAATAGAATAGAATAGAATAGAACAGAACAGAACAGATCCGGCCTGATCTAGTGTAGGGTGTCCCTGGCCATGGCAGGGGGGTTGGAACTAGATGATACTTGTGGTCCCTTCCAACCCCGACTGATACTATGATAGAATAGAATAGAATAGAATAGAATAGAATAGAATAGAATAGAATAGAATAGAATAGACCAGGTTGGAAGAGACCTTCAATATCATCACATCCAACCTATCATCCAACACCACCTAATCAACTAAACCATGCAACCAAGCACCCTATCAAGTCTCCTCCTGAACACCTCCAGTGATGGTGACTCCACCACCTCCACGGGCAGCCCATTCCAATGGGCAATCACTCTGTGTAGAATTTCTTCCTAATCTCCAGCCTAAACCTCCCCTGGTGCAGCTTGAGAATGTGTCCTCTTGTTCTGATGCTGGCTGTCTGGGAGAAGAGACCAGCCCCCGCCTGTCTAAAACCTCCCTTAAGGTAGTTGTCACCCCTGAGTCTCCTCTTCTCCAGGCTAAATGCAAGGAAACTTCACCCCAATTTTATAAAATGAAGTGAAACCCAGGCTGTGCCTGCAACAGTGTCTCTGCTGAAAGAGTTTGTTCTACATTTCTTGCACTAAGAAACAGTCCAGCATGTTGTACTTACTGGTCATCGTTTCTGTTTGAGTGGATGGGTGTTTAGGAACATGGCCTGTGCAGTCTGATGGAGACCATCTGAAGGGGAAGAGGATTTGGGTGTGTATGAAGTAGAATCTGGCTGTGCAAGGCGGGCTCATGGTTCTTGGAGCTGCGTGGCTGCATACTTCTGGCCTCTGGAAGGTAATGCAATCTTTGTGGGTTGAGGAAGAGGAAGATGAGGAGGAGGCACGAGGTTGGCCAGGATTTTCCTCAGAAAGGGGAGAAAATACAGGAGGAGCAGCAACCTGCTGTGAGAGGGGCATGAGGCTGCTAGAGCTGTTTGATGCTCAGAGCATGATATGAAGTGTTAGGATAGTCACAGAATAGTTCAGGATATTCAGCTGTAGGCAGCAGCACACTGTACAAAGGCATTGCTTTGTCTGAGAAAGGGTGAAGCTGGCAAGCAAGGAGGAAAGCACCTTGTGAGCTCACGTTGCTGCCTGCAGGTAAAGGAAGCTGTTGCTTGGCAGAGGAGCCCAGGCAGCAGGAGAGTAGAGCGAGAGTGGTTTTGCCCTTGAAGGCAAGGAAGCTTCTTGTTTGTCTTTCTAAAATGCAGAGCACGCATTTTTCAGAAGGCATATTTCCTCTTGGATTCAGGACTTTTCTGATGCCAGAATTCTGAATTCTTGGGGTAGGAAGAAAGAAAAGAAGGGGGAGGGGGTTTCTAATGGAAATCCTGACAGTCTGAACTGCTTCTGCTGTCTGCGGTATAGTGCTTCCTGTAACCTATACGGCCAAATGCCAGCACAGTATCTGATACACGCTTGGCTGCTGAAAGTTCAAGTGAAGGGGACTGCTGTGCTGGAATATGCCAGGGAAGGAAAACTGTGTTCAAGTGCTCAGTTGCTGTTGAACCTGAGGGAGAGTTTTAGTAACTTCAAAGAAATAGATTTGGTGGTCATCTCATCTCCTGTGGTATGAAGGTAGGCACACGGGAACCAACAGACACTCAGCATATTGTAAATAAAATAGAAAAGTGCACCAGAAAATCAGGGTTTTGACGTCTTAACGGTTAGGGCTGGGCTGGCCACTAGATGAGTGACAGTTGCTCTCTAATAACTCCTCTCCCTTTCCAAAGGGGAGGAGAAGTGGAATAAGGGAGAAAGACTTACAGATTGGAAAAGAAAGCTAAAACAGCTCTAATGAAAATAATAACAATAAAATGAAATATATACAAATAGATACAAACCCAATATCAAACCCAACACCCCTGATGGCAGTTATATCGGTGCCACCCCTGACACTGTGTGCAGGCCTGGGTAAGTCCCAAACTGAACTCAGCACTAGACAGGAACTGGATTATGGAGGTGGATTCTGGAACTGGATTCAGGAACACATGGATCAGGATTGAAGGCAGAAAAGACAGAGACCTACTGGGACTCCAGCCTTGTAAAACAGGGGTTAAACTTTGTGATCCCTCAGATTTATACTATGTATAACCTATATCAGATGGAATGCCTAGCTGGTCAGTTTTGAGTCTCCTGTCCATTCCTCCCTACAGGTGCAACCTCTTAGGTACTGAACCCCGAACATGGTAGACAAGATTTAGTCACAACCTTATTTTCTATGGGAGCAAGTACAAGTAAGAGCCTTTCTGCATACCAATCTTTAGCACTAACTATAAACACCAAGCATTATCACAGCTAGAAAAAGGCACTGCAAAAATCATGTTGTTAATTTCAGAAAGTGCAGTCACTTAGAAGAGACTGTGCTGAAAAATAAAATCACTGAACAGGATTAGTTCTGTTCTAACTCAAACCAGTACACAGTGATCAAGTTCAGCAGCTGATTGTCTCAGCAAACATAAATCTCTTCCATCAAGCAGTGCTCAGTATGGGACTCTCATGCTACCCACTGAGAGGTGTTTTACATAGTTTTGCATGTGCATGCTGAGGTCCCTTACCTAGGAGATTAACCAAGAAGTTTTTTACACCTCTACCCTGCTGATGTGTGGTAAGGCAGTGCTTTCTGCTTCTTGAGAGGCCAGGAGATAGTGGAAGGATAGCGAGGCTCCCTTTCTGTCAGGGGCTAGAGGAAGGGTAATAAGGCTCCCTTTCTGTCAGATTTCTGGTTCCAGGACTCAGCCAAGAATTGTGCTACTGTTTGTATATAGGATGGATGTAGGAAAATACTTAAGCTCAACAAATGGTGTGTTTTTACAAAAATGTAAGAAAAAAAAAATAGGGAAGTAGCACTTGTAGGATGGGGAGCTAACTTATGCTTAGCTCCTGTCTTTGGTGTGCTTGGTGTGGTCATTAAAGAAATGAGTGGATTTGTGTTTTGCTTCCATCCCCAATGCAGATGACCTGTACTCTGCTGCTGTATGACCCATGAAGCCTTGCAGCCATTTTACCTCTTTTAAGCTGAGGCAAGGTGTTACTTCAGCCTCCCACAGGGAGTTTTTGTTGGTAGGTGGTGGTTTTCATTTGCTTTCTGATGATTCAGCATAAGTGATTGATGGTGTGGAGGTTATGGTGCTCACTGGTCAAACAGCAGTGGAAAAGGTTATGGTGGATGATGTGAAAGGTACTGTGTTTTCTTCTCTGCTGCTTTCATGAATGTAATAATTGACACAGCCTGACATTTCTTTCCCTGATGAAGGAACTTGTCAAATTTACCATCCACAATTCTCTTTTAGCAGCTTCAACCCTTTTATTGGGCCATTCTAGATTGAAAAGGTAAAATGTGAGAGGTGACCAGCCCTTCATGGCTGTGACTAAGCAGTGGCCCTGTGAGTTGAGAGGTCTTTGGTTACCTTTGCATTGCTGAAAATGTTTGGCTTTCCCTCTATGAGGTACTTTATCTCGACTAAATTGCAATTAGCATCTGCTGTACAGGAGCCTGCATAGTGTGTTTGCATGACTCTACATGCCTGATAGCCAGCAAAGGGTCAGTGGTGTCATTTCAGGGTTTGGGACAAATCCTACTTAGACGGAGTATCTGCATTTCCTAACTAATGGGAACTCTCACTACAGAGATAAACACTATTAAAAGCCAATGGCAAATTTTCCCTCTCCTCTCCTAAAAACAGGAAGGTACCTGTTACAGAGAGGTCCAACAGTTAAGTCACACCAGTGTGATTTAGTGGTATGATTTAGGGTATTCCTGTCCCTATTTCCACCTCCCAACATCAGTAATGCCATCAGAAGTTTACTTATGTTTGCATAGACTTGGCTATGAATGAGCATCTTTTATTTGCCTAATAAAAGGGAAAAAAATTCATGAGCAAATGGTATGGTTAGTTTACTGCTGAAAACAGTAGGGATCTTGTTCTCTTCCTCAGAGTGGGGAAGGCAATGTTTAGGGAACTGTGTTTTTTTTCTGGTAACTCCATACCTGTGTTTGACCCTGAGACAATCTGAAAAGGAAAAAAAAGAATCTGCAGGTTTTAAGCCACCACCTCATTACAATTGTAAACAATTCATTCTCCTGCCTCAGCTTAGGGTATCCCAGGAACACTGAGCTCTCTACACAGATGCAGTCCTCTGCAGTGACTTCAGGTATGGAGGTATAGATCTTGCCCACCAGTACCCTTCTCTCCCTCTGCAGCCTTGCTTCTAATTTATCCCGAATTTGCTCTGCTTGTACAAACCTGCCTTGACTGTGGTGTCCAGGTAGGCTTTTTTAAGCTCTGAACCTCTTAATATTATGCATTTTTCTTTTGTGTGTTGTGCTTCATTTCCAAGTACGCCAGAGGCTGTCTCCAAGCCACCAGGACATGCAAAGTCTTCCTTTTGTTTTTGTGTTAATAACTTTCCTGTCAGCTGCTTGCATTTGGTGGGTCTGGTAGTCATCCAGGGGGGTGGAGAGCATCTGTAGAGGCAAGTCTGGGGCCCTGTGCTGTGGCTTCAAGAACTGCCACTCCCTTCCACATCTTGGCACTACCCTCAGCCTTTTCCTATCATCAGTGTGGAGTGCTGAGACCAGCACATCAGCTGACCTGAGCCTGCCTCATTAGCTCTTATTAATATGGGATTACCAAATCATTTCACAGGACTGAAGGTGTCTGTTCAATAGCTGTTAAGTGGGAGGTTGTCCCTTGGTTGTCTGTTGGTGGATGAAGTGGTCAAAAGCACTCAGATGGAGATCTGGTGTGCAGGGAAGTTTCCAGGGTAACTCTGCATATGCTGACATAGTGCATTTGTGCACAGATTGTACACGTTAAATTGGTCAGGTGTTTGGGTAGCATACTGACACATTTGGAGATACGAGCAATAAAGGCAAGAGTTGTTTTGCCTGTCTGGTGCTGTGCTGAATGTTGATCTTCTATAGTTGTGCAGGAGATGAGAATGATCAGGATCACTGCTGCTGAAGAAGTGACCCTCTTGCGTTGCTTGCATGGTGTTGTGCAAGGCTAATCCCTGCCTTTACCCTTTTGCTCTTCCTGTTTTAAAACGCTGTTGCTCAGTTGTGTTTGCTCCGTGGGACCGTATTGCAATGCTACCTCATTGATCACAGCTGCTTAATTTCCTGTTTCTTCAGCAGCATTTAAAAGGGTTTCTTTCCTGTTTTGCTAGGAAATGAGAAGATAGTTTCAGGCTTTGCAATGGAAATTGGCTTTATTAGTATACACTGTTGTTTAATATGGCACAACAGCAGCTGCACAGGAGACTGTCAAAACTAAATAGCATGCCTTCACTTAGCTAAACAAGCATCTGCCTAACCCCCGTCTCAAGGGCTGCTTCTAAGGATGAAATGAAAAAGCTTTTACTCAGATCTGACCCCAGCACATAATGTGACATACAAACTCCCCTAGCAGTAGACAGCTCTGATGTGTTTTCATTATGTTAGCCTGGCAGTGCCATGCAGTATATAAAACCAGGAGGAGCAGTTGCTTGCTGCAGTTCCAGGCCCTTAAAAGTGGAAAAGTTCTTGGTGCACAAATACAAAAAGGCTTCTCTTCTAGAAGAGGTATTCCTGAACTGTCTTCAGCAATGCTGTTGCACAGCAGTGCGGTTTGTTGCATATTGATGTCGTATGCTGTAGCATTTTGCTTTGGTGGGTTTTTTTACCCTATGTTTAATAGGTTGTCTGTGTTGTCATTAGGAAATGGTAATATAAAATGCTGTATGGGCAAATTGCCTCACTGAAATATGGGGAAATGTTCTATGCTGACAGAATTTACCAAAGAATTTTAGATGAGGCTTCTGGATTTGAAAAGTCATTTGAATTATTTTCTGTTTCTCACTCTTAGGTATCGGGCAGCATTGAGTAGCATTTTTTCAGACCTTGTTTTAAGGAATCATAAGAGGTAACTGAGAGCTGGCAAGGAGTAACTAAAAGGAAAACGTAATTAGGAAAAATTATGGTAGGATAGAGCTAATTAAGAAGTGGAAACAAAACTTCTTGTGAAGTCTTGCAGTGCAGCTGTGCTCAGAGAGGGAGGTTAAATCTAGAACAATGCGAGTCTCAGAGCTTCTGCAAGCCTGTAGGAGACCACAGTGGAAAACAGCTTTTAATGTTTTCAGAATGAATTTGTTCCTCCCAGCTGGGCAACAAACAGAAGTAATTCCACAGGTAGCTTGGCTGTGAATCCAAACTCTTATCCATTGTACATCAGCATGAAGAACTGGATGTATTCACTGCAGAATTTTCTTCTTCAGACAGAGCACTGCATTGCTGTTCTCTGTTCTTTCTCTTGAAGATCGGCATCTCTTCAAAAACACTGTGACATGAGCAAAATTCTGCTTATTAACAAAAAGAAACCTCTGTCATTAATATTGTTACAGTTTATGGATTGATGAACATTAATATTAATAATGTTTTATTAATACTAAAAACTGCCCAAAACTTATCAATAGGTTCAGTGTACGGCTGGAATATATATTTACAGCAGGAATGTGCAGTATTTAGGCAATATAACAATTTTAAGCAAACTGGGAAAAACAACTGGGAAAGAGAATCCCTGGCAAACTGTTAAACAAAGGAGTCAACAAACTAATTACTCACTAATGAGTTCCACCCAAGTTGCTGCAGTATGCTAGCCAGTAAGGGCTTTTGGTCGATGGCTAGTCTGGCTTCAGAACGATGGTGGGCGGCTCTTGGAGCTTTATGGTGTGCTTTCAGGAAGGGTTCCTGTGTGTCTCTGGCTAAACTGAGGCACGGCATGGATTCCAAGGCATGTGAGGCTTGGCTTGCCAGCTTGCAGTAAGTAGGGCTCGTGGCTTCTCTCCAAGATGTTGGACAAGGCAAGGCAACTCAAGGCAAGACAAGGCGAATACAATTTAGCCTATATTTATCACTTGCCTGAGATTCAGTGTGGGCCAACAGGGCAGCTGAAGCCAGCAAACAGCCAATGAAAATGGGATTCTGCCAGGCCATGGCTATAGAAGGCACAAACATAGGCCTGGTCTGGGAGAAGCACGGCCAGTGCACATGCTCTTACCCTAAAGGGAGACTTTGTTTACCAGACTTTTTGGTGCCTGTTCTTTGGTCCTTTTTTCCCTGTGTTTCCCTGGACTCCTGCAGGAGGGAGGGGGGAGAGGGGGACCACGTCTAGACATACCAGGACCTGTCTGGGGTTGTGCTGGGCTGGTTTGGCCCTACCACCACACAGGTACACCTCCAGGCAGACTGGCAGGGGATAATTATTGCTTTATCAGTTTTCGCTGACATAAAATTACACAGCACAAAATTGAACTTTGTATTTCTATGGCTAACAAAAGCTTAAGTGCTTTAATCCTAAATTACAGTACTGAATGGGTTAGAAAGTTGCACAATACAAATACAGAAAGTAGTATTTGAAAGTCAAGTGCAAGAAAACTGAATCAAAGCCAAGAAACCTGAAAATGATAACAGTTATTCAATCCAGAGACCAGCTTTTGTACACCAATCCGTAGACTGTACTAGGAGCTGGTCTTGTACTCTTATGCAGTTAGTATAAATGGATCCCAGGTACTTGGCTCTTCTTTCCAGACCCTTGTAAGCTCTAGCCCATGTTTTCCACTCTGTTTCATTCACTGGCAAGATAACTTGGCTTCTGGCTCTGTGCAGCCCCATCCAAGTGCCCTTCCTCTGCCTTCCCCCCAGGGACTCTTCAGAAAACAAAACCAGACATCCCCATGCTGCTCTGTGCTGTCCATGAGCAACCAAAAATGCATTTCCCTAACATTTCACTTGAGACTGTATTGTTGCAGAGCTCAGTAACCAGCAGGCTATGAATTTGATGAAGCTATTGCTGTTATGGGTTACATCACTTGTGCCTTATACTCCATCTTTGTGTGCCTTGTCTGAAAAGCAGATTGTCAGCAATTTGAGGCAGAAACTGTGCACAGACGTGCTAGGCTCTGCGGTAATGCAAAACAAGAGAGCTGCGGGCTTGAGAGCAGCAGGGACTGAGCCTCAGCTACAGCAAGACAGGGATATACGCAGTTAACCTTTAATTTCTATCAAACGAGCAGAGAGATGTAAGGGACCTGGCCTGGCTCTGCCTTGGGTACACTGGTATGATAAATCAGTGCTGAGATTTTACCATGCATTTTTCCACTGTGGACCATTTCACCCCGGAATGTCCTGTCAGTGTCTTTTGCTCAATGGCAGCTGCTTGCAGATGTGTTGGATGTGACGAAAGCTGTAGGAACAGGCCCCCTGGCTTTCTCGTGTTGCGTAAAAGACTTATACACTGTTCCTTAGTTCCAGGGTGGTAGAGTACAGAGGCTGTTGAGCTATTTGTAATGTTGAGCTATTTGTGTTGCATTTAACCATTTCATTTGTTTAAACAAAGGCCATGGCTTTCCAAGCAGCATCACAACCTCTCCTACCTTTGCTATCCCTGCTATATATTACCTTGTTCTTTCTACTTGGGTATTTTCCCCTTGCCTTTACATCTCTTTGCAGGAGCAAAGAGGCAGTTCTTTTTTGGGTACTGTTAGTTGGATAGTCAGGTGCTTGGGATTGCTGGCTTCTGCTTTAGCCCATGGTTCACTTTGTTGGTAGGTGGAAAAGCATCCTCTCTGTTTTGTTTAAGCTGCAAGGGTCTTTGAGACATGCTCTGTAGCCTGTGACTGTCTTTTGTAGTTACTGGAAAGCAGACGGCAAAGCTCCTCTTGATGTTTTTACTTGAGCGCCCCTTTTCGGGCAGTTGGGGAGATTCAGGAAGGGGCCTCTGCGCCCTGCGCAGCTCGGCCGTTGCTCCGGGTGTCGGGGCTTTGAGCCAGATAACCTGGGGAGCCATCTGTGCCTCTCCACGGGCTGAAACTCAGAAAGTGCAGTTTCTGTTGTGGGGATGTTGAATTGGTCTGATTGAATCATCTCTATTCACTTTTCATAGCAAGGAGAAACCAGGCATTACCAAAGAGAGAAATGATGAAAAATATTGGTGATAGTGAGGAGAAAAATGCATGCCCTGAGAAGCTTTCTGTTTGCTCTGAAAGGGGTAAGAGAAAGTAGGATTGCTAGTGAAGACAGTAGTTTTTATTTTTATTATGCTAGTCCATTACAGGAATCACAAAGTTAGCTATTTGAAGAAAAAAGTCAGGTGAGAATCACTGTATTCCAGTCCATGTTTCAGACTTTTCTCCAAATTCTGTTTTTGTCTGTGAGAAAACTTGCATAGTTTATCAAATTGCAGACTTATATGTAGCAAATATTTCTCCAAGAATTTTCTGTACTCAAAACAAAAAAACCCCGTGTGTGTGTGGTTAATCCAGTGAAGTCCAGATGACTACTCTTGGCAGCAGTACTTACAGCCCTTTTTGGGGCTGAGTTACCTTTTGGGTAATGGCTTTTCGCTGGGCCATGCATATCATGAGCCATTAACTTTCAGTTTTGGTAAAAAGACATGGAAGTATCTTCTTAATTCTGCTTGTGACTCAGTCACAGGACAAGTTTGCTATGATACATAGACTCTAGGTTTGTGAGTGATGGAGTGGTAAACTGTATAAACTTCCTTGTTGGCAGCAGCAACATCGTCATTTCAGATCGGGCTTCTTGATTCAGTGATGGTGATTTTTGACTACCAAAGGGCTTGTGATCATTAGAGAAAATGGCAACTGGCCCATATCAACATGCAGTCAGAAAAATACACAGTGCAGACATACCAGTTATGCAGAACAGGAAATTAGTGATGAACAGAGGAGAAGGAACCACTGGTGTTTAGTCTGAAACAGCAGCAGGGCTCAGCAGGATGAGAGCACAGCTCATCCAGGTCTGTCCGAGATAAAGCATTTGGTCAATCAGCCAGGAAACACTGCAAAGAACTTGTCATTGGTTCTTAAATGCAAGCAGTGATGAAATCCCTGCACAGAGAACAGAGATCACTCGCTAATGGATTTTGCTGCCCCAGAGAAATAATGACCTTTAGTTATTCATGCCTGTGGTGGTGTATCATGGATAGAAAAACACTGGAGGAAGGGCTTTTGTGAAATGTCTGGCATTGGCAGGCATTGATTTTAGACAGCTGGATGACTACTTTTGCACTTTGTTTAAATGAACTGCTGATTAGCTAGCACTGAGCTTTTCTTTCTCCATGAGAAAGTTTTCTTGCATCTAGCGGAACTTCTTTAAACAAACAACTAAGGATACCTAGTGTACTGCAGAGTAGGCTAGTCTGGAGTTGGAGAAGGTGCAAACTGGCCCCTTGTAAAAGGGAGATCTCAGTGTGTTTTTTTGGCAAGGCCCACAGGAAGCACTGTAGTCAGTAGCATATGGGGCGTTTTGGTGAAAGCTTGTGTCTGTGCAAAGGCACGTCATGTGTGCAGGGACTCTAATGTGTTTAATTTCCTTAATGAAGCCCTTCACTGCTTGGGTAGAGACTCATTCTCACAGGACAGACAACTGAATGTGAGGGATGATCAGACGGGTTAAACATGTAGTCTAAGCATTTTACTTCCAGCCTGAGGCACAGCAGGGTGTTCAGGCAGGTGAGCAAGATGGGGAGTTGTAGCTTTTGCTTCTGCATCGCTAGAAGTGTGTTTTCCTTTTGTAGTAGTCGGCTGCGTGTTTGGAGGATCCCAGAGCTGCCTATGCCCTGGCTGTGGGTTCTTGGATCCATTTCTTTGGAGCTGACTCCAGAATCCCTTCATTATGAAAGCAGGTTACTGAACTGGCAGTTATGGTTTTTCTACTGTGTGGCAAATAAGCAGATGCAGTGGTTTGTTCGTTTTGGTGTGGTTTTGTTTGTTGTTTTTTGCCAGAAAAGAAAATTTATCTTTAAAAACATCTAGATGGAAAAAAAAATGTTTGTAATTAGTAACTAAAGCCGAATGAGGGCTAGGTAAGCACAAACTCAAAGTGGATGTAAACCTTCCTAAGTATTTGAAAAGTGCAGGTATAAGCAGTAGGCAGAGATGGTCACGTTTGCAGGCTCTGTATACATAGCAATAATATGTGAAAACAAAGAATGTAGTAGTAATACCGAGATTTAAATTAGTTAGTTAGGCCATTGTCATATGAAGTCCTACACAAGAGAAGACACAGGATAGCTCCAAGTTTAGATGACACACTGCATGGTACGTACTAGGAAGCACCCACTGAAGGAAGGTTGGATGGATGAAGAAGAATCATCTCCTGATACTTAGTAGTGAGCAGTGACTATGATAACCATTGCTCTGTGTTGTGTTTAACGTAAACTGACCATTTGCTAAAGTTCTGTCTTTCTGTTTTTATTTCTAGGCCTTTTCCTTATTTTAGGCTTGATAATTTACCCTGCAGGTTGGGGATGCCAGAAAGCAGTAAGCTATTGTGGACCTTACGCTTCTGCTTACAAACTAGGAGACTGCTCCTTGGGCTGGGCTTTCTACACAGCTATCGGTGGCACTATTCTGACATTCATCTGTGCGGTCTTCTCAGCACAAGCTGAAATAGCTACGTCCAGTGACAAAGTTCAAGAAGAAATAGAAGAAGGAAAAAACCTTATCTGCCTCCTTTAACTCCAGTGGGGAAAAATACCAGCACCTGGATATCAGTCTGCTTTCTGTTGACTGGACAAGCAGATCTGCTTCCCTGTTTTTACCATTTGTGTGATTGAGCCCCATGCATCCCAGCCCTGAACTACTGAAATGGTATTTCTTCCTTGCTGAGCAATGAGGATCCAAGAAGGGATCTCAAGAAAGCAGAATGTAAATATTTGGGGATTTTTTTGTTTCACTGTGTGATCATGACATAGTGGAACATGCTAATCAGACCAGGGAGGTGAGGAATCATGTATATAGCAGGAGTGTGCTTTAATGACAAATTCTGATGGATTGGTTTGCCTCACCCACCTTGGTCACTTGGAAGAAGTTCGATTAAAAGTCAGCACATTTTTTAGATTTTGTTTTTCTTACACAAAAGACAAAGCCTGTTTTAACTGGGCTTTGTTTTCCAAGGGCTCCTCTCACCTGTGAATACTTCACCACTACTTGGTTTGGTACCATGTTTTTCACTGAGGTGCTTTTTGATACTGAACTTAAAGTACAGTGCCTTCTTGGATAGTAAGTATACGCTGGAGAGAGCAGAGCGCTAACATGATGCAGTTTACACCAGTCCTTAAGCATTTAAAGAGTTAAGTCTCTGCCAGTTTTGTTTTGGTTTCTCTTCAATTTGCAGTGCGAGGTGTGCCACTTGTTACTTAAGCAGGTAAATTATTTTGTTTCCATTGACTAGCCAGAGAAGCTGTCACAGTGGCTTTCACCTAATTGTTTGAAACAGTCTTTGTTAGAAATATTTCTACAGCCTTTGTTAACAAACTCCTGAAATGCCGAGCAGATGGCAGTTCCTCACAGCACAGCTGTGAATGCCAGCGGCCAGGCCTGGCCCTGTAGCCTCTCCTGAAAATGTAGACTGCGTGTTGGACTTCCACAGTATTACTCTTTATCTTGCCAGTGACACCTCATTCCCAGTCTACAGATCAGTCTGTCTCACGACTCACAGCTGTGTGAGTCCTTAAGAAACTTAGATTTTTCAGGAGGTCATGCCAAATTCTTCATGGCTGGGAAAAATCTTACCTTTTTTTTTTTCTTTTTTTAACTGTATGTAGTATGGACTCTATTCCAATTAAATCAGCTGAAATAAACCAGATCTTGCCACAGATGACATTCCTTTCTTGAAGGCAGTTGGTTCTATTACTTCCTTGTGGTGTTGCATCACTTACTAGAACTACTTCTGAGCACAAATTTTGAAGTTATTTAAAAAAAACAAAGGAATGAGGCAGCTGTGGCATAGAAGCATTGGGGATAATTTCTCTAAGAAGTAGTTCTAAGGAAATACTAAGTGAATTTTAGACTCCTTACTTCTTGGTTGTTTAACACCATCCAGTGACAGTGTTGATCTCTGTCACTTCATTGTATAATATGGAGCAGAGACTCTTGTTGATGCCTGATCAGTCCCTTAAGATGTGCCATTAGTTATTTAAAGGAATTAAAAAGTATTGTTACTGTAGAGGTAGATAGCTAATTTCAGTACACTGCTCAAGTCATTTGCAATACAAGAGTTCATCAGTCATGACCACCACCCCGGGGCCAGCCGCAAGCATGGGTGATCACCAGCAGTCGTGGTGTCAGAGCACCCCGCAAGTGCAGCACAGACACTGCCTTGGCCTGGCCAATCTATGGAGCAAGCCATGCCCAGCTCCCAGCCTGCATGTGTCCTTACCCAAGGCACCTTCAAGCCACAAGCCGGATGGATACAGAGGTGATCTCTGAGCTGCTGTGCAACAGATGAGGTCAACTTCTGCTGGTATTTTAAAAAGGGACTGTTTAATTTAGCCTCTCTCTTCTGGCATTTACTTGCTCCTGCAACTCAACAGCCACCACGTTACAGATGAAAACGGGTAATTCACTTTTCTTTGAAACAGTTAATTTAAAAACCCCAAAGGTTGCGGTCTGGAACCATTTCTACCAACTGCCTGCACAAAGGAAGGTTTTTAACAAATCAAAATTGCTAACACAAATTGGTGTCTGAGGATGAAAATAACAGCCAGCTCTTCCTGCCCATGCCTGAGCTTTCATCCTAATTTTCCCCTGTACATGCGAAGATACCATCTGAAGGGCAAGCAGGTGGCTTTGTACCTCGGGTCTGCCAGGCAGCCCAAGCCAGTGTTCCTCTCAAGCCCCCTGCTGGGACATGCATCGCAGAGCCCAGCCACATCAGCTGTGCCTTTATGGGCTCTGCATTTGGAAAGAGGGGCTAGGAAAAATAAGAGTAGCCTATAAATCATCTAAAAATTAATTATGCAATCGATTGACGTCTCCAGCTTTTTTTAGGTGGGTTGCAATCCAGTGTCCATGCTGCCACTGCCAGCAAATGCTGACGCTCTGTTAGAATGACAAACACTGCCGTGGCTCAAGCACTTGGTTAGTCAGGGTAAGGTCAGGTCTTCCAAAATGCATAGAGGGCATATACTGCTTTGGCTTACAAGTAAACAATGAGCAAGCTTCGCTCACACTATCTGCAGGCCTCTGCTGTGAACTACAGAAGGCTTAAAGTTTTTTAATAGTGCGGTTTTTAAGTGCCGCAGGGGTATTTTCAGTGGCATGTTTTGCTTTCATTTGCTTTTGTAACCAAGAACCATCTTTTCTGCTTGTGTACTATCAACTTGCTCTGCAACAACATAATCAACTGACTTGCAAGAATTGCCATGTTCATCACAGAGCACAAACAGAAGACAGGCTGGGAAGAAATACAGAAAATAAAAATTATTCAGAATTTCTTTTCTCAGGGTTCTGTTTTTCCAGCAAGTGATAAGATGGTGCATGTTGCAGACTGCTTTTTCTAGATGAGATTTCAGGTGTAGGGTGGCACTCATCCAGTCGTACAGCTGTTTAAAGTTGTTCCTCAACAGTAGCTTTTTGCAGGGGAAAAAACCAACACAACAATAAACTACAAAATAAAAATAATCAGCTTAAAGCTAATTTTATTAACTTCCTGAGGGGGCTGGGGAGTGTAACTGCATCTTAATGTACATGCACTGCATAGGATCGAGAAGAATTTGCTGTGGATTCTATAAAACCTGTGTGCCAATTACTTCAGTTTAACTTTTTGTGGTATTGAGGAATTCTTCAAACATCTGTGGTTTGATGAACTTCAGAAATCTGTATTCTGCAAAGTGCCATAGACTTTTTTTAATTGTAGCATATTTTAAATTTTTATATATATATATATATATATATACACAAACTTGTGTGAGATGTGCAATACCAGGAATGGGGGTTTGTTGTGGGTTGTTTTGTTTTTTTCTTTAGGTTTTGCTTTTAAACAAAAATATTTCAAAAGGGACTTCCCAGGGAAGAAGTGGCTGGAGTTTTGGTGGTGTGGACAAACTAAAAAGCATAGAGTAAAGCAACAGAACCACTGATTTTAAAGATTAATACAACAGTACTAACAACAGTTTAAAGATTTAACAGAAATCTCTTCTAGATGGATTTGAAACATTCACTAATACAAACAAATGTGAAGCTGTGTCCATCTCTGGCAATGCACAATTTAAAAGCTGAAAAGGCTCAGCAAGGTTTCTTAATGTGCTTTGTTTATAATGTGGCACTGCAAAAAACATTGCTACTGAGCTGCTTCTGGGTTGTCTATATCACCTTTGTATCTGTTCTACTCAATAAAGTTCTCTGGATTCTGATTTTTTTTTTCAGTTAAATCATTTCCATTTTGCATTGTTATCCCACATCTCATGCCCAAAGTGGTAAATGGAGGAGCTCATGTCTTCCTTGAAAGCAGTAGGTGCTGGTGCCTACCTCAAGGGATGGACAAAATCCAAATAGAGCAGAACATGCCAGCAACCTGTAACACCACAGCCACTTTGTACAAGAAGAGTGGCTGTGGCCATCTAACTAGAGTAGGTTTTGAGCCATGGTTTATTTGTGGTACTGTTTTTCTGTTCTTGAGTCACCACTATGTAGATTTCTTAGCATGATTGATGTACCTAATGTGTTATTTTTAATCTAGATTTCAATTAAAATATGAGTTTTCAAAACTGGACTCTGTCTACTTTAATTCAGTTCTATTGGTCACACTGGGCTATTGCAAGGTAGCAATCACAGCTCCATTGGCTCACTGAGGTTGTTCATGTTTCAGATTTCTATCTTGTTCTAATTATTATTACCCCTTACTGATCAACAAGTATGTGATCTGAAATTGTAGCTATGTGTTATACAATACAGTTGCATTAAAGAGACTTTTTTACCGAATTTCTTGCTCTGACAAATGTTCTTTTTGCAACTAAATCACTGCGCTTCCTTCCTCATGAAAAGGGTTGCAAAACAAATATTGCTTAACCACACAGACTTTTAAAGTGGTGTTTGCCACCATTTCTTACCTCTCACCACCTGAGATTTCACAAACCACTGGAGAGGGGTTATATACTTTTCTCTAAGCAAATTTATGGCCAAAGTAGGAGTAAGGCCCTCAGTAGCTGAGAGGCAAGTTGGCACGTGACTATTGTGTCATAGTTGCTATGGCCCGTTTCTATTAAATTTACATATCATTAATTGGCTGCCATGTAGTTACACTTCTGACAGTTTCTAGACTTCTAAGAAGTAGCTGTTGGTTAGATCTTGGACTGTTTAGAAACAATGGTCTAGAAGGAGTTAGGACAGGTGCCATTCAGTGACCACCACATTGTTCATCTTCATGGATTTCAAAGTGTATGTAGATTACAGCAGTTATCCCATAACTATAAACATGCCCTTGAAACAGACTACAAAATTTGCTAGAAGTGTGTTGAAACAAATTACAAAATTAGCTAAAAATATTAACTTCCTTTTTCAGTAACGTTAATGGAGTTGGCAACAGGAAGTGCAGAGGTCTAGTCTCCAATTGCATGATGTTACAGATTTCTGTGATTTAGTAACTTCTGCCCAAACCTCCAGCTAGGTTTAGCATGGTGCCACCATATGGAAGTGAATGTCTGTTACCAGTGTCAGCCAGACATAAATGTGAAGGTGCTGTCTTGCTACAGTGATTCACTGAAACTGTGCCTTAAAAGATGATTTTTGGCATCTTCATATCTGGAAGCATAGGAATCAGTGTCCCTAAGGCGCTTTAGGTATCATTCAGATGCAGTGCGGTATGTAATTTGGTCTAGCTGAGAAACATGAAGAAAATTAATTCCAAATTGAATCACATCATTCTGACTGCTTCCAGTGGCTCCTACTGGACAAGCCGTATCACCCCACTGCCCAATCCAGTACATCCACTTTTTTCCTCTTAAAACACCAAAAATAGATGCACAGCAAAGACAACAGCCCTGCAGTGTTAAACAGCCATGTGTATTTTGGCTGTGCCATGTGTATTTGTGCCATGACTGCAGCTCAGCTGATGTAAGACTGTTTCAATTAGACTACAATCCTCCTGAAGACCTACTTACAGCCCTGTCAGCTGGAACAGCAGTGGATGGCTGATCCTGCAGAGGCACCAGTGATCATCAGCATGGGGGCTTAGGGCAGCATATCCCACCTAAATTAGTTGCACGCATCTGCAAAGCTGTGAAAGTAGTCACAGGTAACTGGACTCCAAAGCTGGCTGCATCATCCAGGCCCACAAGTAGCCCTGGTCGAAGCACAGCACACATTACTAACACAACCGCTATCTTTAGCACCAAAAATCAGCCTCTGAAATTTCCCGTATCAGCAGCTGACGCTTCCTTTCATGAATAGTGGGTACAACAAAGTAAAGCCTGCTCTGGGGTGCAGTGGTCTCCTTCAACCCTGAGTGATGTAACAGCATTGTGCAGGCACACTCACTGGAGCTGTATAGTACGTTGTGTATCTATGTATTAGTTGCATTGCAGCACCAAGTGCATTGAGAGTAAACCCACTGACTTAAAAGACTATTGTTTGGTCTATGTGATCACTATCCACTCATCCAACAAAAAGCACATTTTAGACAACCTTCCATTATATATGCTTTATATATTGCATTATATATGCATCATATATTCCATATATGCTTTAATTAAATTAAACAGCTGGACAATGAATTTCTCCCAGAACAGAATGTACTGCATCATGATCCACACTTCCCACCAATACTTGGGTTGTTCTTCAGTAGTGTGTGATGTGTTATCTACTTCAGCTCTAGCATGAAGTCAAACCAGTTTTCTGCTGCTGAGGTAAGAAATCTGCACCATTTCTTTTTTAGGTGTTCCTGATTTTTCTACTGAAAAGCATAAAAGTGATTTGCAGATGTAACATTGATTTCTGGAAAGAAAAGGACAAACTAATTCTTACACATTTTAATTAACTGAGTGAATCCTAGCACACATTTGTTTTCAATTTAATTTTTGTTTTAATTATCTGATGCACTGTGCCTTGCTACTGAGTCATGACCAGAATGCTCTTGGTGCACACCTTTTCCTTGACAGAAATATAGAATCACAGAATGTTAGCAGCTGGAAGGGACCGTGAGAGATCATCTAGTCCAACCCCCTCTGCCAGAGTAGGATCACCTACACCAGGTCACACGGGAGCTCATCCAGGCAGGTCTTGAATATCTCCAGAGAGGGAGACTCCACAACCCACCTTGGCAGCCTGTTCCAGTGTTCTGTCACACTCACAGTGAAGTAATTCTTCCTCCTGTTTCCATGGAACTTCTTATGCCTCAACTCCTACCTACTGCCCCCTTGTCCTGTCACCACGAAGAGCCTGACTCCATCCTTTTGCCACTCGCCCTTTACATATCCAGAAGCATCACTGAGTGCTTTTAATCACGTGCTGTTTTCTCTGTGTGCATGCCCTCCCAACTTTGTGCTTACAGCTTCCTAAGGAAAAACTAGCCTCAGCAATCCAGAAGAACTGTCTCCCAACAAAACCACTCAAATGGTGCAGTAATTTTAACCATAAACCATGACTGGATCATGCTGCACAACTGTGCTGACCATTTACAAAGTGCAAAACCTGTTCCTTTAGTCTGCTGCCACTGCCATTCTAGATCTGTAAATCAGAAAAGAACTACAACAAGCTGGTGAAGAATTTAACTTCAAAATGATGCATGCATGCACAACTGTCTTCAAAAATTCAGGCCTGCCACCTCTCCAAATAACCCTGACTGCACCTCAGAGCACTCCTCTCTGCGTTGTACATTTACAAACGTAACTGTGCCACAGTGGCCTAGCTGAAATAATTTTGCCCTTCAAAGAAAACCCAGCAGTGATGCAGAAATGTTAATTAGGAAAATAAATGCTATCAAAGCAATGCTGTTTTCAGCAATTTAATTTTACTTCCAATAGTGTTTCAGGATTCACTTAATACCTGTAGAATTTAATTTGGTAATGACAGAACCTGTTTAGATATTCGATTTTAATCCTCCTGATTTTACAGCACAAGAAAGTGGGCAGCAGTGTTTTAAGAATTTCCTTTCTGAGAGCTGAACAAACAAATTCTTAGTTTCCTGACATTTTGATAGTAGACATTCAGTTTCTCCATTTCAGCAGAATTACAATAGATTTTTGCACAGATCATCTGCCCTGCTCATTACCCCTTTGTTGGTCAAAACTATACATAGTAAACACCCAGGAAAAAAGTCCTTTTTTATTCTATGACACTGTATTAATACAATAAATATACAAAACTTCTGAATTACTGAGACATGCAACAGAGGGACAGAGGAAGTGCATTTGTACAGAACCGTGACATTCACCAGGATGGCAGAGCATTGTTGGTAATTTACAAAATATACAAACATCCCTCAGATAAATAAAACCAACTCCTAAATCACAGATCAATGACTACTGACATTCCAGTGTTTAAGCTTCATACTTCGTACTCAGTTTGCCACAATACTACAAAATGACAACTCCAGTGGGCGCCATACTCTGCTAAATTAGTAAGAGACTGTAAAATCCACTTTTCATTAGGTACAAAATATCTCAACAAATATCAGCCTCCTGTTGTCAAAGTTAAACTCTGAACTTCTTCCTCCCCTTTTAGTCAGAGATTTCTGGCTTAAACAATTTGCAATTCACATGTAACTGAACGCTGAATTTCACTTAGGAGGTTTAAATTGGTACATTCAACCCATGACATTACAAACAATGCCCCCTATACAAAGAACATTTAATACATGTTTTTTTCAAAGACACTTTAAGCATTTGGGCGGGGGAAAAATCCTACCTGCCAAATTCAGGTTTCATGCCTAATTTTTTTTCCCATAATATATACCAGCAATGTGTGTTAGTATGCAATCTTCAAGCTAAGTTAAATTGCAAGGGAAATGTCCCTGGAATTCCTATCAAAGAGATTACCAAATGAATTTTTTTTAATTTACATTTAGAAGTCATCCACAGTAGAGCTCCTAGCTACAATTCTCAGGTTAAGTTTAAAAGATTATAAAAAAGAACAGTCTGGATATACAGCTGCTAGAAGGATGATGCCTGATCCCAATAGAAAACTGTGGCTTTTATCTGGAAAGCTTTTAATAACATTCCACACAAATTGAAGGTCAATGCTAGCATGTCCACTAGTATGGAATTTTAGAGCCCCTATTACACAGAATACTTAAATTGCTTTTAGCGTCATGATGCAGAGGACATTTGGGAGCAGTTATTGTCATTAATATGAACTTCAGCATAGATGAAACTGAAGTTTCTCCAAATTAAACTTAGATTTAAGTAAGTAAGTAAAAGAAAGGGAACTAATAGGGCCTTCATGCCAACGGTACAATACTGATCCAGGGAATAAGCCAGGGGGGTTATTTTCCTAATGCTCTTCTTTTATTATGAATACAGTGTGGTGAAAAAGGATCTATGTGAGTTGGTGCACATTCAAAACATGAAGGAACCTCACTATTTTATGTCTTACTAAAGGTTACTGGACCATGTTCTAGAACATGATGATGGTATGATTATGGATTGTTCAGTTCCACAGCACCAATTCAACCTCTTGGGCCTCCAGAAGTTAAAATTTAACTTTGTCAAAGATGAGGATTTCTCACCTTTCCAACTCAAAATAGTTCAAGAGCTTGTATTACCCAGTTTAGATCACATCACAGAGGTGGCTGAGTTAAAGTTAAAATTAATTCAAGTATCTGTTGAATGCAGTAGCTTCAAAAGCCTGGGTTTAGACAATATTCCTGTTAGAAAATTAAATACTGTATTTAAGTTTTTGGACAAGTAGTAAGCAGACTAACTGACTAGGCTAGAGATTTAGTACCATTTCAAACACAAATCTACACTTAAAAAGAACCCCAGAAGCCCCCCCAAAATACCAAACACAACAAAAATATCACTGCATGTAGAAGAGGGAAGGGGAGCAAGAAACTAGTGTTGTAAGAGTTACTACTGGTTTCTTTTCCAGCAAAGTTATTATCCCAAGACACAAATACTGAAATTTGGAAGTAAAACCCAAAGAACCAAAAAACAAATACATAATCATTTAGCTCTGCGATTGAAAACATCAATTTTACTCAAACCCATCAGTTTTACCTCCCTTCAACTGTACATTGCATTTCACATTCCAGTACAGAAATGTTTACACACCACAGCCTTTTCTCATGGGTAGAGAATACTCCACAAAATCAAACAAACAAACAAACATTATTATAAAGTGGAGTGGGTAACCTCTGGACTAAACACTATTTATTTGAACAAGATCAGGTAACTCAGCAGTGTTCATGCAAACTTACAGGTTTATATCAAAAGACTTAGCCTAAAAAGAACCCAAGTATAGAATTAATAATATCTACTCTACTTGTATTTATTCTCCAGCAGCTGCTGAAACTGCAAAAGCAGCAGGAAACCTAACTTTCTACATCTCTCAGTCTACCCCACTTCTTGTTTGAAATAGGGAAAACAGTTCTTAGAAGGAAAAATAATTGATCCAAAGTGCTTTTCTGAAGTTAAAAAAAATACCAGGGTGAGACACTTAAAAACCTTCCAAATGCTTTATACATTTATGCTTAGGCCAATTATTGAAATGATTTATCCCCATAAAATACGGAAGGCTTTAAGTTCTAGAATGCAACATCTGAAAAGATGGGGAAAAAAAAGAAGAGTTATCTTTTGGAAATAAATAAATTGACAATAAAATAAACCAGACATTTCCCATTTTACCCATGCACAGCTGCAGAAGAGACAAACATGCTGTGTGACTTTTGATCTAGGCGTCTAGGGAATATAATCAGTGACTGGAAAAACAAAGAGAACGACGGTGATGTTTTACGGTGCCCTACATGCGGTTGCCCTTGAAGGCGTTCTGAGCGGCACTGGTTGCTGCCGTGGAGGCGGCGTTGGCGGCAGCTGTCTGCACAGTCTTGTTGGACATCACTCCCGTTGCAAACTCCTGCTGCGCCTTCTCAAAGCTAGCGCCGGTCGTGCGGTAGAGCCCATGCACCTAAGGCCGTGGAAAAGCAGAGAAGGAGTGATGAGGAGCCCAACATTTCTTGGTAGACTACAGCAGAGATGTGCAGTGGGAAAACACGGTTTGCTCGTGTGTTTGATAGGATCCAGAAAGGATCAAACAGGTATTTTTCCACTTTGATTGCCCTGCTGTGTGTACAGTGGCTGTAATGTTTTGCAAGGTCAGAGGTGTCTGGGGTACTGGTTGATAGTAGGCTGAACACCAGCCAGCAGTATGCCCAGGTGGCCAAGAAGGCCAATGGCATCCTGGCCTGCATTAGGAATAGTGTGGCCAGCAGGAGCAGGGAGGTCATTGTGCCCCTGTACTCTGCTTTGGTTAGGCCACACCTTGAGTCCTGTGTCCAGTTCTGGGCCCCTCAGTGTAGGGGAGAAGATGTGGAATGTGTCCGGAGAAGGGCAACAAAGCTGGTGAGGGGTTTGGAGCACAAGCCCTATGAGGAGAGGCTGAGGGAGCTGGGGTTGCTTAGCCTGGAGAAGAGGAGGCTCAGGGGAGACCTCATTGCTGTCTACAGTTACCCGAAGGGAGATTGTACCAAGGTGGGGGTTGGTCTCTTCTCCCATGGTTTTGAGGGACAAAAAGCCTCAAAAATGCTCTGAATCAGACAGTGGGGCAGGAGCCAGCAGGTCTGTTTTTTCAGGAAAATGCACAGGCTTGTCTGAACATGTCCTGGAGCCCAAGTGGGCCAGGTGTGTGTGCCTTTGGTCATGTTTAGACGAAACTCATTTGGATGAAACAGGCTGGGGAGTGACTGGCTGGAGAGCAGCCCTGAGGAGAGAGACTTGGGGGTGCTGGTGGATGAGAAGCTCAACATGAGGTCTCAATGTGCACTTGCAGCCCGGAAAGCCAATCAGATCCTGGGCTGCATCAGGAGAAGTGTGGCCAGCAGGTCAAGGGAGGTGATTCTCCCCCTCTACTCGGCTCTGGTGAGACCCCACCTGGACTACTGCGTCCAGTTCTGGAGCCCCTATTACAAGAGGGATCTGGAGGTGCTGGAAGGTGTCCAGAGAAGGGCCACGAGGATGCTCAGAGGGCTGGAGCACCTCTCCTATGAGGACAGACTGAAAGAGTTGGGGCTGTTCAGTCTGGAGAAGAGAAGGCTGCGAGGTGACCTCCTTGTGGCCTTCCAGTATCTGAAGGGGGCCTACAAGAAGGCTGGGGAGGGACTTCTTAGGCTATCAGGTAGTGATAGGACTAGGGGGAATGGAATGAAGCTGGAGGTGGGGAGATTCAGGCTGGACGTGAGGAGGAAGTTCTTCACCATGAGAGTGGTGAAGCTCAGGAATGGGTTGTTGAGGGAGGTGGTTGAGGCCCTATCCCTGGAGGTGTTTAAGACCAGGGTGGATGATCTAGTGTGGGGTGTCCCTGCCCATGGCAGAGGGGTTGGAACTAGATGATCCTTGTGGTCCCTTCCAACCCTCACTGACACTATGATACTATAGGTTACAGTGTCAGGTTTTTATCTCTCAATCTTTGTTGTCACTGGCCATCATTGTCTCAGGAAATCTACAAGTGCCAGCCCAGCCCAAAGAGCCAGAGCCTTGCCTTGCAATTGTCCAAGCTCTGGGAGAAATCACAAGCCTCGCTTGGAATCTGAGCTGTGTTTCAGTTTGCCCAGGCAGGACTGCAAAGATCCCTCACTGTATAGAGTTGTAAAGCCCAGGAGCAGACACACACGTATTGCCAGGCCGAGAGACAAACCCCAGGAGGAGCTGAGGCCCCAGGACAGTTTCCTTATATTGGAAGAAGGAACAAGCACTGCTGTGAAGATTGCAAACCCTGTAAGCCTCGGCAGCAACCTCTTTGCTACAAAGCTTCCAGATCCAAAGCCTTCGGAGGTAAGTCCTGAATGTGCCTCGGCGACAAGCTGCAGACACCAACAGAAAGTGAAGCTGTGCCCCTGCGGTTCCACGTGGTCGACGCCATTTTGGTTTTGTGTAAATCCCCATGGCACGCATGCCAGGATCAGTGAGCAATTATGAGATCTGATTTTTGTAAGCATCTCTTAAAGATCTGTTGCCCTAGGGAATTCTGGAGTCCCTCCCCCCCGTTGTGGGCAATCTCGGGCTCCATTGCTGATGTTCCCTGTTTTCTTTACAGTTTAAATTGCTGTTTGTTGTTTCTGGATTTTTGTTCATGTTGTTTAAATTGTTACTTGTTCCTGCTGGTGAGGTATCTGTTCCACAACTGAATATTTCAAACCAGCAAATAGGTTTTATTAATATTTTTCATGGGATTTTTTATTATTAATAAAGTTATTAGTACTTCTATTATTGTTCCGCCTATTGAATAGCCTCCTTACGATCATAACACAACCACCAACAGAACAAGAGGACACAGTCTCAAGCTGCACGAGGGGAGGTTTAGGCTGGATGTTAGGAAGAAGTTCTTCACAGAAAGTGATTTGCAATTGGAATGGGCTGCCCAGGGAGGTGGTGGAGTCACAATCACTAGAAGTGTTTAAGAAGAGACTGGATGGGGCACTTCGTGCCATGGTTTAGTTGATTAGATGTGTTGGGTGATAGGTTGGACTTGATAATCTCAAAGGTCATTTCCTACCTGGTTAATCCTTCCCTCCCCCTCCTCTCCCCTCCCTTCCCCTCTCCCCTCCTCTCCCTTTCATTCCCCCCCCTCCCCTTCCCCCCTCTCTCTCCCTTCTCCCCTCCCCTTTCCTCTTCCCCTCCCGCCTCCTCTCCTCACCAAACCTCTCCTCTCCGAACCTCTCCGAACCGAACCGAACCTCTCCCCTCTCCTCTCTGAACCTCTCCTCTCCGAACCTCTCCTCTCCAAACCTCTCTGAACCTCCCCTCTCCGAACCAAACCTCTCCAAACCTCTCCGAACCTCTCCGAACCTCTCCTCTCCTCCTTTAGAAGTACCATCATAGTGCCCAGTGCATTCACTGACTCTTTCCCTGTGGATTTACCTCCCATTTTCTTTGGGAGAAATTGTAGGGATTGTGTAGTTAGAAAATCCACAGCAGTATAAGCCAAAAAGTATAGTGGTTAATAGGTAGGGCACACCCTCAAGAACATCATTTAATCCCCACTACTTTGCAGAAGACTACCTCTCTCAAGCAGGAAAGCAAATGCCAGAGCAAACACAGAAGACAAAGAGGGGGAATAACATGTAACTTACCTTTTTAAACATAACTAATGAGATAACAGCAGATGCTGTGAAAAGTGCAGCTATGATTATCATCATAATGCCTACAGGAATACTCTTATTAAGACCAGTAAGGGATGAAATCCATCCACTGAAGGGAAAAAAAAGGAAAAACTTTATTAGTAGAGCACATGAAACATTCAACTACAAGTATCCACATCAAGGGAAGCATTACAACCTGCATTTTCTGACTGACTTTGAATATATTTGAAGAAAAAGTCATGGGAATTATACAGAAGTATATTTCACCTCTACAATTAGTTTTCAGAGCTTAGTTTCCATTTTTCCCAGTGCACATGGTAGAACTGTACGAAAAACTGGAGCAGAATTGTGAGGAAATTAGAGAACCGCTTATCAACTTGTTTGGGTTTTGGTTTGGTTTTTGGGTGGTGTTTTTTTTTCATGCTGTCATTTGAGACTATCTTAAGACTACACGATTTCATGAAAATGTCCCTAAAAAGATAGCTTCTACCTTCTTGAAATATTAAACAAAAACATGTCCCACATGAACTTTCTATGTGCAAACTTGTATCATTGTATACATGACTGCTCAACTGAGGTCAGTATGATCACTTTTGAAGTAGATAGCATCAGATTACCTAATGGAAAAGACTGCTCTATCAGTATCTCCTTCAAACATTTCCCCATTCTTCAAAACGGCATCACCAACAGAAAGATACAGTACCAAATTTGAAACCACAAAAAGCAGGCTGCTTTAAGAAAATCAAGATAGAAAAGGTTCTTCCACAGGCAAAAAGAGAAGAAAAAAAATCAACTCTCAGATTGTATCGCAGTTGCTCTCTCAAGTATGTGTCCACTTTTTTTATATATGTCTTATTTGCTCTATCAGACATGTACTGGTCTTACAGACAGTGCAACACTATCCAAAACAGAATACTCACCAGTTTCCCCATCTTTGAAATCCTGCAGCTTGAAGGACATGTACAGCAAATTGACAGATATATACAAAGAAGAACACAAAGAACCTGAATGAACTGTCGCTCCTGAAAGAGTTGGGGGGAAAAGATTAAAGCAGATAGGAAACTGATTACCTTTTGCAAATACTCTAGTATCAATCTAAAAAACTAGCACTGACTTGAAGTATCAGCAACTCTATGGGTTTGTAGCCCATTTTATTTACAAGAGCTGCCCTCTCTGAAGCACACAGCAGGGTCTCTCAGACTAAACGCAGGAGATTTTTTACAACGCACAAAGAACAGAATTCTGCTTCACTGAGAAATAGCCCAGACCATATTCCTGAAGTAGCTATTGCTTGAAAGTAAAAGATACAAAAGAAATTTGCTGTTTAAATTACTAAAATGCCACCCTAACAAAGGCTGAAATACACACACACAAAAAAAAAAAATAAACACCACAAAACCCACCAAAACCCCCAAACAAACAATATTTACAAAATACAAATGTACGGGCAAAATCCCAACAATGCCCTCAACTTCTTATGGTGGTATGATATGCTTGTTACCAGACATCTTAAGACAGTAGAAATCATTTACTTAAGTCATGGAATCAGATTTGGCCATTAACAGCTCATGCTACAGAGAAGGGTTTCTCCTTTTCTATTCATTTAGTTCAGTTCAATAACTACTTCATTTTCAGCTGAGCAACTGACCAAAAGGTGACTATGCAAGTAGCAGGGTTTCTTTTCCAAGCAATCAATACTCACTAAGAAAAGCTATGTATTTACTAGAGAGAAATACAAGTTAAACTCTATGATCCCTCAAAGATGTGTGGGTACAGCAATACCTCCTTAGTTAGCAAAAAGAAGCGTCTCATTTAGTCTAACGGTCATGCTTAACTGCAATTTCTGGACATCAATCTCTCTCTGCATGGATCAGTGCATCTTAAATGAGAATATTCTGAAACACTTCAATGCAAAAGAATATTCCAAATAAACACAGTCTGATTCCCAGTAAGATTACAGGCTGATTTTCCCTACATTCTGATTTCCACCAAAAAAAAGAAAAAGAAAAAAAAGTTCAATTTTGCATGCAGTTCTATTCTTAAACACAAAGCTACCACACCTGTGTGAAGTCTGCAAAGACTGCCAAAAAGTAGGGAAAATACTGGAGTTTGATTATTGCACACCTGCTTTATTCATTCTTAAACAGTCTTAGTCTAATTCAATTGCAGGCACTACAGGTCACTTAACAACGTAAGATTTTTAAGTGTAGAGGTTTATGAACTTCATTCATGAAGGCAAAAATTGTAAGATACTCTTAACTATTAAGCTACATAAATTCTTGGTGTGAAGGGACAGAGATTTAAGGGGAACCTTCCCTAAAATTGCTATCCACCCAATACAAAGTTAAATATTTCCTACAACCATTCAGTCAATGTTAGAAACTATAAATACTCTTTAAAGTACTCCACAATATTTCAAACTATCGCTATATATCTTTCAAATACAATAACTTAAGCAATGGCACACATACTATTTGTTTCTAATGAAAGCATATTAAAGGATTGCCATAATGATAATCAAGCAAATTCCAGAATGTTAAAGCATTTCAACAAGTTTTCAAATATCTGAAGTCAAGCCAAAGTTTTTACCTGAAAGCTCCATAAAGTGGTCTGTACCAGCAGACAAAGGAACAAGGGGTAAAAAGCAAGAACCAGAGAATACTCAATCCAAAATCAAACCCCTCGTGTGGCATCAACATAAAACCAGGCCAAACATCCGAAGATATTAAGGAAGAGGGTCACTGTATGGACTGCAGAAACAAAACCAAGCTTAATTAAGTTATGTTTATACAATAAATTATTTCAACTGCTAATACCCAAACTGAGCATTTTTTAAAGAAAACATCAGCGTGCTGACAATAAATCAATACTTTCTCAATACCATCAGCAAAAAGTTGATTGTCATCCAGTTTTCTAACTTCCAGATTAATGCTGTATTTAGAAGTGAAAGAATCAAGCATGAAAAATTCAAGTACTATAAAGTATACGGCATCATAAAAGTATATAGTGTCATAAAACCACCACATTTTCAAACTTAACATTATTTTACACAGCTGCAATAATTGATATTTTTACTACAGTAATAACTAGATACAGGTATTTATGAGACTGAATGTTATTTTAGAGAAAGCTTATAAATTATATGAAATACAACATAAATTTAGCACTGTTCACACCCTAGTTTGAAAACAAACATTTCCCAAAAAATCTTTCAATGAAAACCTGGCACAAGAACCCCAGGTAGAAAAGATGTTTTCCAGTAAAACAAAACTGTAAGAACCTGTTCTAGATGCATTTAATACATATTGCATATTTGATTTGAATATGTCCTATCACATTCATTTTAAATCTCTGCCATTTTTGGTGCTCCATCCTTAGCTCAGGACTAGAATGTTCCCATTTGCAGACATTTTTACAAGTTAAAACAACGAGTTACAACTTTAATGACAAAAATTGCTTCCTATTTTTATTCAGCAATGAACAGTCATTCAGAAAAGATTTTACTATCTTGGAGGGCAGTTTCTGTCCTTATGGACCAGGATAAAGTATTTATAATTGCAGAAACTGCTCCTTGTAGCAGATAAACATTTAGTCATTCTACTGTAAGGTGAGGTGAACAGAACCAACAAGATACAATACAATACAATAAACCAGGTTGGAAGAGACCTTCAAGATCACCACGTCCAACCCATCAACCAATCCAACCCACCTAAACAACTAGATCATGGCAACAAGCACCCCATCAAGTCTCCTCCTGAACACTTCCAATGATGGTGACTACACCACCTCCCTGGGCAGACCATTCCAATGGGCAATCACTCTCTCTGTATAGAACTTTTTCCTAACATCCAGTCTAAACCTCCCCTGGAGCAGCCTGAGACTGTGTCCTCTTGTTCTGGTACTGGCTGCCTGGGAGAAGAGACCAACCTCCACCTGTCCACAGCCTCCCTTCAGGTAGTTGTAGAGAGCAATAAGGTCACCCCTGAGTCTCCTCCTCTCCAGGCTAAGCAACCCCAGCTCCCCAGCCTCTCTTCACAGGGCTTGTGTTCCAAACCCCTCACCAACCTCGCTGCCCTTCTCTGGACATATAGTATCATATAGTATCGGGAGATAATAAAGATTCTGAAAACAAAACAAAACAAAACAACTCTCCAAACTCTTTGATGCCCTCTTAACTAGTACTTGAGTCCTAAATCAACTTAGTGGGAAAAAGATCTTAAAAGCAGAATGCCTACACCACTACATGAAAGAAGGGCTTATGAAGAGCAAAACATTTCCCTTAGGCAAATTTTCCTCCAAGAATTTCTAAAATAAAAAGCACTTCATGTATCTGCTCATCTTGGGATTGTTCAAAGGGGTCAGCAAGCAACATCTGAGAACTTCTGTGTGTATGCCTTACAATGCACAACAGAGGACACAAATCCAAATCCCTGCCTTCCTTTGATAAATACCAGAAAGCTTACCAAGGGGGATTATTTCTTTTTCTAATCAATAATGGAAACAGGGAGATACCCTGAACACCCACATCCTGCTGGAATTTGAACTTTCTGAAATTACCACTTTTTTTCATAATTGCAACCACAGTAACAGTTTTTAAAGAATGCCATCACTGCAGAACAGAGTTGAAACATCACACCCACCACTAATAATTACCAGCACAATACACCCAGCAACAGAGAGGTCGGCTTCACTACTGTCACAGAATCTCAGCTGTTACAAGTATTGGCAAGCAATGGACAAAGACAAAGGACTTCAGTGACAATTCCCCCTTCTCTCTGCCTGCTGCAAGGTACAGAAAGGCATTTGTTCTCTGAGCCAACACCTTCACTATGTGACTTAAACCTGTGTTGCTGTTTTATGAACAAACAGGTCTTTTTATATTCAGGGTAACAATTTTAAGTACCTTCCACCTACTTGCTCCATCAAATTAAACCACGTTATGAGTTATTAGAAGATAATGACTATGTGGGGGCCTGAAATGACTTATGGCTTTAGCAGGAGCCTGCAACATGGCTATGTCAATGATTTCAGAGCTACACCAAGACAGTACTCAGTGCAAACTGATCTAGGAAATTTTTTCTCCTAGTTTAGCTGTGGAAGCAGCTGATGTTAAAATAAAATAAAACTAAAAAAAAGGAGCATGCATGACAGAGTAAGAGTGAACAATGGACAATGATATCAGTTTACTCATTTTTGTTCCTGCAATCTGCCCTGTAAAGAAAGAGCTCTACTCAGATATAGTTTCATAGTTTCATAGTTTCAGTCAGGGTTGGAAGGGACCGCAAGGATCATCTAGTTCCAACCCCCCTGCCATGGGCAGGGACACCCCACACTAGAGCAGGCTGGACAGAGCCTCATCCAGCCTGGGCTTAAACACTTCCAGGGATGGGGCCTCAACCACCTCCCTGGACAACCCATTCCAGGGCTTCACCACTCTCATGGTGAAGAACTTCCTCCTCACATCTAGCCTGAATCTCCCCACCTCCAGCTTCATTCCATTCCCCCTAGTCCTATCACTACCTGATAGCCTGAGAAGTCCCTCCCCAGCCTTCTTGTAGGCCCCCTTCAGATACTGGAAGGCCACAAGGAGGTCACCTCGCAGCCTTCTCTTCTCCAGACTGAACAGCCCCAACTCCTTCAGTCTGTCCTCATAGGAGAGGTGCTCCAGCCCTCTGAGCATCCTCGTGGCCCTTCTCTGGACACCTTCCAGCACCTCCAGATCCCTCTTGGAATAGGGGCTCCAGAACTGGATGCAGTACTCCAGGTGGGGTCTCACCAGAGCTGAGTAGAGGGGGAGAATCCCCTCCCTTGACCTGCTGGCCACACTTCTCCTGATGCAGCCCAGGATCTGATTGGCTTTCTGGGCTGCAAGTGCACATTGAGAGCTCATATATATTCCTTGTCTTAACTACACTTCATCCATTAATGCCTGAAAGTGAATTGTAGATAAAAACAAAACTGCACCAATGCTATCTCATATCTACATTATTGAGACTATTATTTTGAAGTTCCATATGGGACTGTATGAAAAGAAATTGTTGTAATACATTTCATTTCAATAATATTTTAGTAGATGCTATTTTTGGGAAATCAGAGTCCTGAGCAGGACACATGGTAAAGAAATGTCTCCTTCCCAGGAGTAAGCTGGACTGTTGCCTTATAAGGGCCTGCCTTGAGTGGAACCGGATGCATACAAAACGGAGGGTTTGGAAGCCACAGGCAGCTAACCAGTGAGAAGGCGGCTGGTGACGTTTGATCACACCTAACCTTTAAACACAGAAGAGGTTCAAATGTTAATTCTGGCTTCTGCCCTTGTCCTTTCTGCTCTTTCAGGAGAGGCAGCAGGTGCTGTACAAATAACAGAAGTATTTTCCCTAATGAAAAATATGGCTCAGAACAAGCTTATAGCAGCACACCACATAAACATGCTATCAAATATGTGGTTTGTTTCCTCTACAAAGCATATTAAGACTCCAGCTGAAATATTTGACACAGTGCACATTGTAAAATTCTTGAGGCTACACACCAAATAAAAACATAACATGAAGTGGACCAAGCAGCAAATATGTAAGAAAGCAACCAATCAGACCTCCAGAAAACACAACCTACAAAGAATGCGTGAGTAAACAATGTTAATTTAGCCAAAAGTGTAGGACTAAGACTTGAGAGAGCTGGCACATGAGCTGGCCAAGCCACTCTCCACCATTTTTCAACAGTCCTGGCTCAATGGAGAGGTCCCAGATGACTGGAAGCTGGCCAGTGTGGTGCCCATCCACAAGAAGGGCCAGTTGGAAGAGCCAGGGAATTATAGGCCTGTCAGCCTGACCTCAGTGCCAGGCAAGATTATGGAACAGCTCATCTTGAGTGCCATCACACAGCACTTACAGGATGGCCAAGGCCCATCCAGCATGGAGTTAGGAAGGGCTGGTCCTACCTGACCAACCTGATCTCCTTCTATAATCAGGTGACCTGCCTGGTGGATGTGGGGAGGCCTGTGGATGTAGTCTACCTGGACCTCTGCAAGGTCTTTGACACTGTCCCCCACAGCAAACTGCTGGCTAAGCTGTCAGCTCGTGGCTTGGACAGCAACACTCTGCGCTGGGTTAGGAACTGGCTGGAGGGCCGAGCCCAGAGAGCAGTGGTGAACGGTGCCACATCCAGCTGGCAGCCTGTCACTAGTGGTGTGCCCCAAGGATCAGTGCTGGGCCCCATGCTCTTTAATATCTTTATTGATGATCTGGATGAGGGCATTGAGTCCATCATCAGTAAATTTGCAGATGACACCAAGCTGGGGGCAGGAGTTGATCTGCTGGAGGGCAGAGAGGCTTTGCAGAGGGACCTCGACAGGCTGGACAGATGGGCAGAATCCAACGGCATGAGATTGAACACATCCAAGTGCCGGGTTCTGCACATTGGCCACAAGAACCCCATGCAGTGCTACAGGCTGGGGTCAGAGTGGCTGGAGAGCGGCCAGGCAGAGAGGGACCTGGGGGTGCTGGTTGATTGTAGGCTGAACATGAGCCTGCAGTGTGCCCAGGCAGCCAAGAGGGCCAATGGCATCCTGGCCTGCATCAGAAACAGTGTGGCCAGCAGGAGCAGGGAGGTGATTCTGCCCCTGTACACAGCACTGGTTAGGCCACACCTTGAGTACTGTGTCCAGTTCTGGGCCCCTCAGTTTAGGAAGGATGTTGAGTTGCTGGAACGTGTCCAGAGAAGGGCAACAAAGTTGGTGAGGGGTTTGGAACACAAGCCCTATGAGGAGAGGTTGAGGGAGCTGGGGTTGCTTAGCCTGGAGGAGACTGAGGGGTGACCTTATTGCTCTCTACAACTACCTGAAGGGAGATTGTAGCCAGGCAGAGGTTGGTCTCTTCTCCCAGGCAGCCAGTACCAGAACAAGAGGACACAGTCTCAGGCTGCACCAGGGCAGGTTTAGGCTGGATGTTAGGAGGAAGTTCTATACAGAGAGAGTGATTGCCCACTGGAATGGTCTGCCCGGGGAGCTGGTGGAGTCACCATCATTGGAGGTATTCAGAAGGAGACTTGATGGGGTGCTTGGCTGCATGGTTTAGTTGTTTAGGTGGGTTGGATTGGTTGATGGGTTGGACGCGGTGATCTTGAAGGTCTCTTCCAACCTGGTTTATTCTACTGTATTGTATATAGGCGTTCTCCATAACAACAGTGATCACAACAGGGAAGGTCAAACACAGAAAGAGAAAATGAAATTACAAACTCTAGAGAACAGGCTTGTAGGGAGTATATGAAGTGTCCATCTTTGCAGGCAGAACAAACATCAATACAGACAGAACCATAGAACTGTTGAGGTTGGATGAGACCTTTGAGTTCATCAAGTCATCCACTTGCCTACAGCTCGCAATCCCACCACTACTGCTAGGCCTCTACCACTAAACCATGTCCCTAATCACCACATCCACATGTCTTTTAAATACTTCCAGGGATGGTGACTCCACCACTTCAACAGGCAGCCTGTCCCAATGCCTCATAGCCCCTTCTGTGAAGAATTTTTTCCCAATATCCAACCGGAACCTCCCTTGGCACAACTTGAAGCCACTGTCTTGTCACTTGTTGCATGTGAGAAGAGACCAACCCACACCGTGCTCCAGCCTCCTCAGATGTAGTTGTAGAGGGTGATGAGGTCTCTCCTCAGACTCCTCTTCTGAGGACTGAACAACCCTAGTTCCCCCAGCTGTTCCTCATAAGGCTTGACTTCAAAGACCTTCACCAGCTTCATTACTCTTCTTTGGACATGGTGTAGCACCTCAATGCTCTCTTGTAGTGAGGAGACCAAAACTGAATACAGTACTCAAGGTGTGGTCTCACCAGTGCTGAGGTACAGTGGGAAAATCACATCCCTAGACCAGATGACCACACGATTCCTAATACAGGCCAGGATGCTGTTGGCCTTCTTGATCACTGGACCACACTGATGCCTCATATTCATCTAGCTGTCAATCAATAGATAGAGACATGTACTATTGATTGTACTTTTAGACAGAAGGATGGATGAGATTAAACTCTCCTAAACACAAATATACCATTAAAATCAACACTTTAAGGTTTTATTTTCCTACTGCAATTTACAGTTTCAGTCACCACTCTTTGAATATCTTTAAAATACTTGTTCATGGAGAAGGAAAACAACCTATACTAAGTAACAAGCCAGGAAAACTGTCATTCTATCAGCAATCCACTAAACCACCAACAATGGTCTTCAACTACAGAATAGAAAAGCACTGGCAGCTGATTGAAGCCATCTCTGATTGCTGTAGTTCAAAAAACATGGGAGCACTCAGTCAGCAAGAGGAAAATAAAAAAAAGAGACCTTCCCCAGGGAAAAGAATTGAAAAATATGTGCAAAGATAAAACTCTGACTTCTAATGCAAATAGAGAAAAGATGGATGAATTAATGGAATACAGACACAGACTAACTTTCTCCTGTGATAAAGAGCATGTAGATCTGAAAAGCATAAAACATTTTCCTCAGATACATAAAGATCAAGAATAAGGATATAAGAATGGATACTAACCTTGGAAACATAAAAAAAAATTGGAAAGTTTTTTTCTAGGACTGCTAATAAAGAAGAGGAAAACTAACCTAAGTATACAGAGTTCTGAGCATGCAGTATTAGATTTAGCCAAATGTGATCATGCTCATACTAACCCTAGGTTTTACAAGACTTAGGGAGTTCTGGAAGAGGAAATAAAATGAGCAGTAACCATAACCAGGCTGGCTTGCTGTGGGAATACATTCCTCCACTGAGGAGGCATAGCCACTCTAATAAGCCATGTAGATATGATCCTGGGAAAGAGGGGTCACATGAATTGATTCAACAGTCAGCCCTAAGGCATGGAGCTTTCTACTCAATCTCTTTTTTTTCCTGTGAAACAGATTGTGTCTTCCTTTTACTTTACTATGCCCTCTTCCTTCTTTCTCTTTATTTATTGACATAAGAAAGAAACATAATACTGTCACTGCCCGACTTTCATCCTCACTTTGTTTTAAATACACTGCACTTCCAGAACTCGGTTCTGCAAATATAACTATGATAAAAGTTTTGAGTAATTGATCTTAGATTCCATATACATCTTGAATGTCTGTCAGATTTATGACAGTGATTTAGTCACACATTCTACAGTGGGTTTAGTTGCTTGTTTGAAGATTCATGGCCTAGCAATGACTGCAGAAAGCTGTGGATAATGCAAAGCAGAATTCACTTAATTGAACGCTGACTGCTCTTTGTACATGTTTCTATTATGTGGTTCAATCACATTAACAAGATGACCAGGTAAAGGTTAATGGAGACTTGCTAACTAAATCTGAAGCCTTAAATAAGATACAGAGAAGTTCTGAAATTCACATCATTCCTTTCGTATGCTAAAAAAATATTAAAGGCATCAAAGCATCTAAATCTCTGGAATTTCTTCAGAGAAATTATTAGGCTCTCATCACACTGGACGAGGCAGAAAAAAACAAATGTTGTGGTATTGGCACATTTGGTTCATCCAGCATTTCTCCAGTGTCGTGGGTTGAGGCAGACCCCGCCCCACCACAGGCAGAAATAACGACTCTGACAAATGGATTGCAAAAGTGATGGAAATTTTAAATGGAAAGCAGTGAGTGTGTACAGAGAACGAGAAGCAGTGACAAAAGAAACCCCAAAGCAGACCCAGAAACATCCCATCCCCACCTGAGGGTGCACCCAAGACCCACAGGGCTCCTTCTTCCCCCCCTCCCCAACTGCTAGGCTAGTCTCAGATGGCCAAACCTGAGACCGCCCATCCCCCTGGCCTTGGGCTTAGCCAGGCCCAAGGCCAGGAGATGTCTTCCCCAGTTACCAGGTGCCGGCGAGGGGAAGAAAGAGGAAGTGCCAGACCCTGCACTGGATTTTATAGCAGTGCAGAGGATTATGGTAGGAGATACCTAGTTTCCTATGTCCGCCCACTGGGCTGGACTTCTGGACAGAGAAAGCACACCACGTAGCAGAGGGCCCCCAGCCCAAACCACCACATCCAGTCAAAACACAGCACCTGAGTGAAAGCAAAACTGACCCCACAAAGATGATGTACAGCATTCTTGGTGTATGAAAGAGTTTTAATATGGACTCATTCTTGAGTGAATTTACTGTACATTTTTTTTTCTAAATAGACTAAAATGTTGCTAAATCTCTACTATAGACTCAAAATTATATTAAACTATACAAAAACTATGGGTATTAAACCAAACAGGTATTATAGGTCTTAATATTGCAAGTCTATTAAAACTATTTGTTAATTATATTTTTAATAAAGAAGTTGGTTGTAAAAAAGTGAAATTATTTCTAGGTTAAAATTATTTCTAGGTTAATAAATGATCAAAGCTCATTTTACAACAGAGATACTTAATCTGGAAAACTGCAATATGCTGAAACCAAACTGCCTTATTATAACACCACCACCCCCCCCTTTTTTTTTTTCCTATGGAAGTTTCAGTGAAACAATTCAATACTTTTAAAACTGATGCTAGCAAAAAGATTTTACTTTAGCATTTGGCTTATGGATTTAAATTATTTCTCACTACAGATGGTACAAACACCAAAGCAGTAGGTATATATTGTCAAGTTTAAATAGGAACTTTGTTTTTTCTCTAAAAAAAGAAAATACTTACACATCCACAAATAGTACATAATCTTGACTGTCTTCTGGAATTCCACAGGAATGTCTACAGAAAAGTCCTGGTAGAAACAAGGACCTACTGGAAAATTCTCAGGAAGAGGTGGCCAGTTATTTTTTCTACCTGCAAAACAGAAAAACAGAAAAAGGCGCTTTATAATGCAGTTGTAATTTCTGAATACTAGGAAGAGACAGGCATTTGCACTTCTTCAAACTGTTTTATGCATGAGATTCACAAGTATATGGACAACTTAGGCTAGCAAACCCAAGAGTTTTACCCAAAAAATCCTTACACAATACTGAAAAAAGCTTCAAAATAGAATACAATTAAGTGCAGAAAGATTAAGGAAAGTATAATATTTTAGCTATGTAAAAGACCAAGCAGGCATATGACAGTTCCTATAATGTAATGAGGAAAGAGAATTCTTCACAAAATCAAGCAATTATGTGCAGAAATAATTTCTCCAAAGTTCCTTGGTTTATAAATGCATGTTTCCCTGAATTCCCACCATACTTGCAAACTTTATTACATACCAAATTGCAGACTCATATGCAAACTATATTCTCAGAATCTTGACATTCTTCACACCAGGCTGCCTCTAACACCGAACTAGCTCCAAATGTGAGTTTACAGTCAATGCTTTACCTCAAAGCCCACAAAGGCAGCTACTAAAATGCTCTAAACTACTTTTTTTTTTTTTCTTGTGAGATGATGCCCTACAGCATCACATTTTGGCAGAAGTTCCTGACACAGCTGGAGAGGAAGCCAACTAGGGAAGGCACAGTACTGAACCTGTTATTTGCAAACAGAGAATCACCTGTGGGTAATGCAGTGACTAGGGGGTGCTTTGGGCACAGTGATCATGAAATTATATGAGTTCTCAGTTGTTGAAGAAGAGTGGGGTCAGCAGAACTGCCACCATGGACTTCAAATGGTCTGACTTTGGACTGATTCAGAGACTGTGCAAGAGAGTCCCTTGGAAGGCAGCCTGAAAAGCCAAGGAGTCCAGGAAGCCTGGACACTGCTCAAGAGGGAAGTCTTGAAGGTGCAGGAACAGGCCATCCCCATGTGTCAAAAGATGAGTTGGCAGGGAAGAAGACCAACCTGGCTGAATATACATTTGGTTGCAGCTTAGGGAGAAAAGGAAAGTCTGTGGTTTTTGGAAGAAGGGGCCAGGCCACTGAGGACAACTACAAGGTTGTCATGAGGCTATGCAGGGAGAAAATGAGAAAGACAAAAGCCCAGGTGGTAATTAATTTGGCTTCACCTGTTAAACAGGAAATTCTTCTACATATGTATTAGTAACGGGGGGGGGGAACACAGTGACCAAAGATGAGGAAAAGGCTGAGGTGCTCAATACCTTCTTTGCCTCAGTCTTAAGCAGTAGCACCAGCTGTCTGATGAATACCCAGCCCACTAAGCTAAAAAATGGAGATGTGGATCAGAACACAGCCCTTATAATGCAAGAGGAGATGGTTAGTAACCTGCTGCACCACTTAGACATACACAAGTCTATGGGGCTGGACAGCATACACCTAAGGGTACTGAAGGTACCTACAGGTAGGTTGATACCCAGAGGGTATCTATAAGAAGGGCCAGGAAAACCTGGGGAACTACAGGCCTGTTGGCCTGACTTTGATACCAAGGAAAGTCATGGGGCAAATTAAGTGCCGTTATGCAGCATATGCATACAAGATGACAGGTTTATTGGATTACTCTGCTCTGGTGAGACCTCACCTGGAGTACTGCATCCAGCTCTGGAGCTGTCAAAACAGGAAGGGCATGAACTTGACGGAGCAGGTCCAAAGGGGGGCCATGAAAATGATCAGGGGATTGGAACCTCTGCTACGAAGATAGGCTGAGGGAACTGGGGCTGCTCAGCCTGGAGAAGCAAAGGCTCTGGGGAGACCTACTAACAACCTTCCAGTAGCTGAAGGGGGCCTACAAGAAGGATGGAGAGACTGCTTACCTGTAGTGATAGGATGAGGGGCAATGGCTTCAAATTAGAGAAGAGCAGATTTAGATTGGATGTTAGGAACAAGTTCTTTACTATGAGGGTAGTGGAACACCGGAACAGGTTGCCCAGGGAGGCATTTGAGGTCTCACCACTGGAGATACACAAGGTAAGGCTTGACAGGGCTCTGGGAAGCCTGATCATGTTGAGGATGCCCCTGCAGAGGGGGTTTGACTAGATGACCTTTGGAGGTCCCTTCCAACCCAGACCATTCTATGATTCTATGAGGGAAAGGCTGTGGATATTTACCTGGACATTAGTAAGACATTTGACCCACAGCATTCTTCTGGAGAAACCAACTACTCATGGCTTGGATGAGTAAATGCATGGATGCTTTGCAGGGTAAAACAACTGGCTGGATGACTGGGCCCAAAGAGTGGTGGAGAATGGGAGTTAAATCCAGTTGGTAGCTGGTAACTAGTAGTGCTCCCCAGGGCTCAGTTTTGGGGCAGTTTAATATCTCTATCAATTATCTGTATGAGGGGACTGAGTGCACCCCCAGTAAGTTTGTGGACAACATCAAATTGGGTGGAAGCATTGATCTGCTTGAAAGTGGGAAGGGTGTGCAGCAGGATCTGGACAGGCTGGATCCATGTGCCAAGGCCAATGGTATGAGCTTTAACAAGGCCAAGTGCCAGGTCCTGCATTTGGGTCACAAGAGTGCCACACAACACAAGAACCCCATGAAATGCTACAGACCTGGGGAAGAGTGGTTGGGAAGCTACCCAGCAGAAAAGGGCCTGGAGGTGCTGCTTGACAGCTGGCTGAACATGAGCCAGTAAAGTGCTCAGGTGGCCAAAGAGACCAGCAGCATTCTGGTATTTATCAGGAATGGCATGACCTGCAGGAGTAGGGAAGTGATCATGACTCAGCACTGGTGAGGCTGCACCTCAAATACGATTCAATTTTGGGGCCTTCATCACAAGGATGCTGAGTTGCAGAAGCATATCCAGGGAAGGGCAACAAAGCTTCTGAGGGGTCTATTACATGTAAATTAATCATAGAATCAGTCAGGGTTGGAAGGGACCACAAGGATCATCTAGTTTCAATCCCCTGCCATGGGCAGGGACACCCCACACTGAGGGGGTGTACAGAGCCTCATCCAGCCTAATCTTAAACACCTACAGGGATGGGGCCTCAACCACCTCCCATTCCAGGGCTTCACCACTCTCATGGTGAAGAACTTCCAGCCTGAATCTCCCCACATCCAGGTTCATTCCATTCCCCCTAGTCCTACCACTACCTGATAGCCTCAGAAGTCCCTCCCCAGCCTTCTTGTAGGCCCCCTTCAGATACTGGAAGGCCACAATGAGGTCACCTGGGAGCCTTCTCTTCTCCAGACTGAACAGCCCCAACTCCTTCAGTCTGTCCTCATAGGAGAGGTGCTCCAGCCCTCTGAGCATCCTCGTGGCCCTTCTCTGGACACCTTCCAGCACCTCCAGATCCCTCTTGTAATAAGGGCTCCAGAACTGGACACAGTACTCCAGGTGGGGTCTCACCAGAGCTGAGTAGAGGGGGAGAATCACCTCCCTTGACCTGCTGGCCACACTTCTCTTGATGCAGCCCAGGATCTGATTGGCTTTCCGGGCTGCAAGTGCACATTGAGAGCTCATGCTGAGCTTCTCATCCACCAGCACCCCCAAGTCTCTCTCCTCAGGGCTGCTCTCCAGCCAGTCACTGCCCAGCCTGGATTTGTGCCTGGGATTGCCTCAACCCAGATGCAGGACCCTGCCCTTGGTCTTGTTGAACCTCATGAGGTTGGCTTGTGCCCACCTCTCCAGCCTCTCAAGGTCCCTCTGGATGGCATCCCTTCCCTCCAGCCTGTCTGCTGCACCACACAGCTTGGTGTCATCAGCAAACTTGCTGAGGGTGCACTCCATGCCACTGTCCATGTCACCCACAAAGATGTTGAACAAGCCTGGTCCCAGGACTGATCCCTGAGGGACTCTGCTTGTCATTGGCCTCCACTGGGACATGGACCCATTGACAGCCACTCTTTGGGTGTGGCCATCAAGTCAGTTCTTTATCCATCTAGTGGTCCACCCATCAAACCCATGCTTCACCAGTTTGGAGACCAGGATGTGGTGTGGAACAGCCTCAAAGTCTTTGCTCAGGTCAAGTTGCTCAAGTTCGATGGCTTGCCTACGATATGAATGCAGACACCCTCAAACTAGCTTCATGCAAGGACAGAAAATCCAAATGCACCAGCTCAGATGGGAAGCTGCACATTTTAATTAGCTCAAATGCAATGTGGTGTAGGAGCTAAGCAAAGAAGACCAAAGACATTGAGCTAAGCTGAACTACTTGAAGATCTTTGCACTGTAGTCAATTGCATATGATGACAGTGTCCTAGATGTGCAGCCAGCATCTTAAATTGAATACAAATAGCTAGAGCATTGTGAAAGACCTTGTCCTCCAAATATGACAGCTCTACAGTGTTTCTAAAGGAGATCAAATGAGTGTGCAAAGAAAAAAAATAAGCAGAAAATACTATTTTTCTCCTCATGATACAGAGTTCTTGGTTTGCAGCATCATTTACATAGGCAGTTGGTAAAAAAAATTACAGTGTCTTCTTAATGCTTTAAGAAGTCTCTCTTCTCTCTTCTGCCCTTCTACATAATCCTGTAGATTCTTCAAGCATTTTGATGTGAACAACTGCTACCTAATAAAAAATGTCCACTTTAGAAATATCCAAACTATGCATGGGTTATCAGAGTCATGCTCCCTACAACACAGATGTACAAAACAGTTCCTCTCTAGGAACAGGCTTTCTAGAGAGGCGGTCAGTGCCCCAAGTCCGTGGTTTAGGGGCATTTGGATGATGCTCTTAACAACATGCTTCTTAGTTTGTAGTCAGTATTGAAGTGGTCAGGCAGTTGGACTAGATGATTATTGCAGGTCCCTTCCAATTGAAAACATCCTATTCTACTCCCTGAAATTCCATGAGAACTTGAATTACTCACCCCACCACATTGTGCAATATTCAAAATACCAGTACATGCTGAAATAAAAGTCAGAATTCTAGATACAAGTCAAAAGACCACGCAAAGTCAACCTCAAACACTGCATTTTGGGTTTTTTCCTAAGTTCAGTCTGAAGGTTTTCCTTTTGAAACAGTATTCCCACTGATTTCATTCTAGCAAATCTCTTCAGTTAACAGGATGCAAAACTTCACATTTGTAAAACTGCCATATAAAACCCAACAGTTTTCACAGCACATTTACATTTTGTGACAGAATGCAACACTGGTCTTGACTATTGGTTCCAAAGTGGTGTGTGAAAACTTAATGAAAGATTAATAATGCTCTTTCTATATTATTTCTGTAACATGGGAAAAGGTAAGAAAATGTTTTGAAACAGCTATAAATGCTGAAAGAACAGAAATTGAAGAGATGTTACTTAGGGAGTTATTTATTCTTCACAAAATGCTTCACTTATACTCAATAGTATTACTTAGATATTAACCTAGAATAAAACTACCTGATGGCAAAGTGACAGGTAATAGAGGCTATTTTTAACAGTTTTACAATGAAAATCTGCACAGGACAGGTTTTATTCACTGTATGCTTTGTTCCAAGGGAGATAAACTTTCCTTTCCTAGAGATTCTAAATCCTCCTCTTTGATCTGTTTCACAATGTCACTTTAAAACTAAAACAGTTCCTAAGAAAAAGTGAAATTTCTGTGATTTAAAGAAGTGGTTTTTTTATGCATACCCCCCTGCTGGTTGACACTCTGCATCTCCCTTTCTCTGCGATCTAGTTCAGCTGCTTTTCTTTCCAGTTCTTCTTGACGCTTTAGCAGTTCTGCCTGGGCCAAGGCATGCTCCTGAACAAAAAAAAACCAACATTGCAATATATTTACAAAAAGCACAAAACAAAACAAATATCCCAAGTCTGGTTTTGTAATTAAGCATCTCCAGCTATGGATGAAGACTGACCTAGAATTGCACAGATTTATGCATTAACTGATTACTTAGAGGCACCATTAATTTCAATTTTTTTTTCTTTTAAATGTTTTTTTATAAAAAAATGTTATTGCTGAACTGTATTTAAATAATTAAATGAAATCTACAACCTGAAAGTTACAGACAGACCTTTGCAATTTGTGTGTAAGCAGGTGGCTCTTCTGTTGGTTTCATTATTGCTGGCTGGGTACTGGTGACATTTGGCATTTTCACATTTCCTGGAGGAGGCTAAGAAAACAAGAGAAAATTAGAGGGGAAAAGTTTCCCATTTTAATAAACTTATTTCCATTAATTCTGCAAGAACCTATCAAGTTGTTTTAAAAGTATTGTTAACAGATAAACTGAAATCTGATATGCTGTCTGCAACATTTATAACCTTCGGGAAAAATAAGTTAACTATATTATGCGGTACACTGTTCTGCTTATTTGGTTTTACACTCTGCTACCTGCAATAAACACACACATAACTTTAGGGATCAGTAGAAAGTAAATAGAATTTTAATTCTGTTCAGACACAAATATAAATATGAAAAGTTACTGTTCAAGAGAACTGCAAGATTTAGCAGTGATCTATTAGGATTTTGAAACACAATGCCATTTATTTCTACTTAAAAAGGCTTCTATCACCTGGCTCACTAGACAAGCAATGTGCCATTATCTATTTGTTAACTATTCTATCACTATCTACTGTAGTATCTAATTTCAACCACCAGTGGCAACCCATTCATTTCCCCACTATGTACAAGAATCCAGGTTACAAGAAACTTGTAGCTCAAGTTTTTCCTTTTCTCTTTTCTTTTTTAAAATCGTGTCCTCATTATTCCCATTTCTCATCAGCTCTTTCTCCAGATGCCTCTATTACATGAAATGCTAACCAGTAGCTATCAAAACAAGGGGGGGAAACTACTGGCCAGATTGAAGTTACCACAGAACTTTACCAAAACAGATCATTTTACAAAAATCTAGACATGAACCAACAGTGTGCAGTTGCAGCCCACTTGTGCAGCCCAACAGTGTACACTTGCAGAACCTGGGCTGCATCAAAGATGCATTGCCAGCAATCCAGAGAGGTGATTCTGCAACTTTACATTACTCTGGTAAGACCACACCTGGAGTACTGTGCCCAGCTCTAGGGCCCCCAACACAAGAAGCACAAGGACCTGAACATGAGCCAGCAGTGTGCCCAGCTGACCATGAAGGCCAATGGCATCTTGGCCTGTATCAGGAATAGTGTGGCCAGCAGGAGGAGGGAAGTCATTCCCCCCCTGTACTCAGCACCAGTTAGCCCACACCTTGAGTCCTGTGTCCAATTCTGGGCCCCTCAGTTTAGGAAAGATGTTGACTTGCTGGAACGTGTCCAGAGAAGGGTAACAAACTGGTGAGGGGTTTGGAGCACAAGCCCTATGAGGAGACATTGAGGGAGCTGGGGTTGCTTAACCTGGAGAAGAGGAGGCTCAGGGGAGACCCTATTGCTGTCTACAACTACCTGAAGGGAGGTTGTAGCTAGGTGGGGGTTGGTCTCTTCTTCCAGGCAACCAGCAGCAGAACAAGAGGACACAGTCTCAAGCTGTGCCAGGGGAGGTTTAGGCTGGATGTTAGGAAGAAATTCACAGTATCACCAAGGTTGGAAGAGACCTCAAAGATCATCGAGTCCAACCTGTCACCACAGACCCCACAACTAGACCATGGCACCAAGTGCCACCTCCAATCCCCTCTTAAACACCTCCAGGGATGGTGACTCCACCACCTCCCCAGGCAGCCCATTTGAATGACAAACGACTACTCTTTCTTCACAGAAAGAGTAATTGCCCATTGGAGTGGGCTGCCCAGTGAGGTGGTGAAGTCACCATCCCTGGAAGTGTTTAAAGTAAGACTGGATGAGGCCTTTAGTGACATGGTTTAGTTGATTAGATGGTGTTGGGTGATAGGTTGGACTCAATGATCTCGAAAGCCTTTTCCAATCTGTCTAATTCTGTGATTCTGTGACCTGATGGACAGAGCCCAGAGGTGGGCCACAAGAATAATCAGAGCTGGAGCACAGTCTGAGAGAGTTTGGAGTTGTTCAGCCTGGAGATAGAAGGCTTCAGGAAGACCTTATAGCAGTCTTCCAGTACTTGAAGGAGGCCTACAAGAAAGCTGGGGAGGGACTATTTACAAGGGTATGTAGCCCTAAGATAAGAGGCAATGGTTTTAAACTAGAGAAGGGTAGGTTAAGATTGGACATTACAATATACAATATACAATACAACAGGTTGGAAGAGACCTTCAAGATCATCACGTCCAACCCATCAACCAATCCAACCCACCTAAAATACAATACAGTACCATACAGTACAATACAGTACAAAAGAGTACAATACAGTACAATACAGTACAATACAACCCACCTAAATAACTAAAAAACTAAACCCTGGCACCAAGCACCCCATCAAGCCTCTTCTTGAACACCTCCAATGAAGGTGACTCCACCACTTCCACAGGCAGCTGATTCCAGTGGGCAATCACTCTCTCAGTATAGAACTTCTTCCTAACATCCAGTCTAAACCTGCCCTGGCGCAGCCTGAGACTGTGTCCTCTTGTTCTGGTACTGGCTGCCTGGGAGAAGAGACCAACCTCCGCCTGGCTACAACCTCCCTTCAGGTAGTTGTAGAGAGCAATAAGGTCACCCCTCAGTCTCCTCTTCTCCAGGCTAAGCAACCCCAGCTCCCTCAGCCTCTCCTCATAGGGCTTGTCTTCCAAACCCCTCACCAACTTTGTTGCCCTTCTCTGGACACGCTCCAGTAAGACAACATCTTTCCTAAACTGAGGGTCCCAGAACTGGACACAGTACTCAAGGTGCGGCCTAACCAGTGCAGTGTACAGGGGCAGAATGACCTCCCTGCTCCTCCTGGCCACACTGTTTCTGATGCAGGGAGACATTCTTTACTATGGGGGCAGAGGAACACTGGAATTGGTTGGCCAGGGAGGTGGTGGAGTCCCCACCCCTGGTGACATTCAGTGTCAGGTTTGATGGGGCTCTGAGCAACCTGATCTAGTTTGGAATGTCTCTGCTTACTGCAGGGGTGTTGGCCAAGATGACCCTTAGTGGTCCCTTCCAACCCAGTGCATTCCATGATTATAGCACTACTTTGATGCTATTTTGTTCTTAAACATGCCTGGGAGAAAACTACAATAGCTACTCTGTGTAGAGCTTGCAACACAAAAGACTTCCCTATTCTGTCATCTTGTAAGGCAGAGAACAACTTGTTCCTAAGAAAACTGAAACCAAGAACAAAAATATGGTGGTAAGTGTGGTGTTTTCAATACAAGGGCTCCTTAAAACAATCTAGGAATCAACTAAATTGGGCAAATAATTTTGCTTGGCCCAGATTATCTGCATCTTTTCCAAATAACATTCAAACTGCATGTAATGTTTTTAGGATAAGCCTTTAAAATTCAGCTGCAGATTTCAAGCAGAAAAGTAGAAAAATATAAATCAATTACTATTGGGTGTAAAAAGGAAAACAAAAGATTATTCTAAACAAATTCATTGGGTAAAATATCTAGAAAAAGAAGAGCCGCACCATAACAACTTTTCTCCTTCTCTCTTCTCTTTTGATCTCTGGCTGCTTTGCTCAGGAGAGAGAACCTGCTTTGGCTGACCTTAGCCAAGTCTAACCTATTGCTTCTCTCTCCGCTCCTCTCTCTTTTGGGACAGGGGATGGCAGGGTGGGGGGGGTGGGCAGTGGAACAGCTTCCCTGGTCTTTTTGACATGGGGGGGTTTTGTGTTGCTTGCTAATTTTAAATATCTATATAATACTGCAAATACTGTATGTTTTGTACATATTCATTGCCTTCCATTGTAGAGTGTAGGTCTTGCTTGTAAATACAGCTCCATTTGCTTCTAACTGAGTTGGTCTGTTCTTGTTAATGCTGGGGGGGCGGGAACATCAACCTACCAAATTACAAAAAATACCCCTGGCACTTATTCAATATGGGGCAATTGCTTGACTAATTCCTGCTCAGATTATGGAAGCAAAATGAAGCTGTTTTGGGTTTTGTGATATTTGATATACTCTGCTCTGACGGTGATTTTGTATAGATGGTGTGGGGCAATGATGTTAGATAAGCTGGGAAGATATTTGGCATATAAACTGTTCCTTTGGTTTAAATACAAGCTGAAAAAGCTGTATGACTGCTGCTTGGGATTTCTTTGGCTTAAAAAATACGGTAACATAACTACAACTGCTCCCACAGAAATATATTAATTGAGCATTCCTGTAGCTGAGAGCTATGTAAGCAGCTGGGATTCAAAAATTATTTATTTGCTATGTGTGATTCTGTTTGTGGTGGTTTGAGCCTTAACTGGGATTTAAGAGCTCAGATGGGGGGCAAGACTGAGGATCCCTCCCCTGCTCCCCCTTCCTCATTCCCAATCAAAAGAAAAGGGAAGGAGAGAGAATAGGGAGAGACAAGAGAAGGGGGAAAAACAGAAAGAAAGGTGGGTAAGGAAGAAAGGGAAGAGGTAAATCTACCGAGAAATGATTTGGAGTCAGTTCAGAAGTAGAGAGGTAAAATTTTCTTTAAACAATATATGTGTATGTATACATATATATATACACACACACATATGTGTGTGTATATGTAACAACAATACGAGGGGTTCACAAGAATAAGGAACAAGGATAGATAGGGAGATATTCAAAACCAACAGTCCTTTGGAGAAGTGTGGATGCAGCAGGGAGAAAAAGACCAGGCCTGACCATGTGGCAAAGAAGCAGGAAGCCAGCAGTGACTCAGTCCTCTTGTCCAGGCAAGGCAGAAGCAAAAAAAGGAGAGCAAATGGCTGCAGTGTCTTCCTTTTTACAGGCTTGCTGGACAGGGAGGAGGAGTGGAACAGACTAACTCAGTTTCCCAGGGGGAAAATCCCCCTCCAGGGAGGGCAAGGCTCTCACAAGCCCTCCCCCCTGCTTTCAGGATGGGCATAACCCATCACACCACTGTTGGTAATAATTAATGTTTTCATGTTAATGGCACTGCTCTGAGAGAGACGTGCAGTGAACAGCTGCTCTATTTTTAGATGCAGCAGACGCAGAAGGCACAGGGATAGCTCTAACTGAAATGCAGAAATTTCTACTGACAATGAAAATACAGAGGCAGGACAAACAGGAGGGAATAGGGAGGCAGGAGTTAATGCTAAAGCAGCTCTGAATGAGTTTGGCAGCATTTCTGGTGTTCAGCCAGCGGGGGGGGCAGACACAGCCCGCAATGACAGCACCAGTACCTAAGATGGCAGCCACATCAGCAGCACCAGCAGCTAAGATGGCAGTGGCTTCACCGGCAGCCATTAATGAGGCAAAATTACTTCCTCCTGCAGCAGCAGGACCGGGAGTGAGCTCTGCAGCAGCTGCTGGGTCTCAAAGTGCACCTGCTGATGCTCTTCAGTTCCACCTGGGCCTTTGCCTCTCTGATTTTTCTCCTGCATAATCTAATATCCTTAAACTAATCACAAGAAGCCTTCCCCTCCTTCCAAAGGTGATACAGCCTCTTTTTTTCCCTTAATTCCTCCAGGAGCTGCTGCTCATCCAGGCTGGTTGCCTTCCCTGCTAGCTCATCTTTTGGCACATGGGAACTGAGTTCCTGTGCCTTCAGGAGCTCCTGTTTGAAGTAGCTCCAACCATCCTGGACCCCTTGGCTCTTGAGGGCTGCTACCCAGGAACTTTCCAAGTAAGTTTCTTGAACAAGTTTGCCCTCCAGAAGTCCAAGGTGAAGGTTCTGTTGGTGCTCCTCCCTATCTCCCTGCATATTGAAAACTTCACTATCTCGTGATCACTGCACCCTAGACAGCCTCCCACGGTCACATCTCCCACCAGCCCTTTTCTATTGGAGAACAGCAGGTCAAGCAGAGCTTGACCCCTAGTAGGCTCACTTAATAGCTGCATCAGGAAGCTGTCTTCCATGCACTCTAGGAATCTTCTGGACTGCCTCCTCTCTGCTGAATTAAGTTCCCAGCAGACATCTGGCAGGTTGAAGTCACCTACAAGGACAAGATCTGATGATCTTGAGACAGCCTCCAGTTGCTTATAGAATATTTCATCTGCCTCCTCATCCTGGTTGGGTGGTCTGTAAAAGACTCCAACCAGGATGTCAGATTTGTTAGGCCTCCCTCCGATTTTAACCCACAGGCTCTCAATCCCTTCATCCTCCACATCCAGTTCTGTGGCAGAGAGTGACTCCCTAAATACAGAGCCACCCTCCTCCTCTTCTCCCTGCCTGTCTCTCCTGAAGAGCCTGTAACCCCCCCAGTGCAGCACTACAATCATGCATCTGTACCACACGTCTCTGAGATGGTGACTATATCATAGTCACCCTG